>JBAJNP010001392.1:0-62839 GCA_036877545.1 Yasuhikotakia modesta | reverse complement strand
AAATGATGACCAATGTGATTAAGAATCTTCAGTTCTGTCATAAGAGCCTTGTGCTCACTGGGTGTAGCGCCATCTGCAGGGACAGCACACAAATAACTGCATGCATACATATAATAAAGTACACAAATACAGTACATAAATAGCTGTATATAGTTGACACATAACAGTATATTACATAATAATAAAATATTACATAATATAATATTACATAAAATATTATATAACTGTGTATAATACATACAATACATAAATAACTGTATACAGTACACAAATAACTGCATACAGTATGCAATGAACTGTATATATTACACAAATTGTATATAATACATAATATAATATATATAACTACATATATTGGTTTTTTAGCAGAATATAGGTATAGAATATACCTTTAAGCATTTTGACTGCCACTGTGGTGCAACTGGCTGAATTACGAATTCCAAAAGCCAAGGCCTGCATCACTTGCCCAAATGCCCCTCGCCCCAGGGGCTTTTCTGGAGAACATAACAATAAGCATCAATATTAATATTTATAAATCAAACACACAGACACACATAATCACAATTTACCCAGTTTAAGCCGTTCACGTGGAAACTCCCATTGAGTGGGGTCGTATTTTAACCTATCACAGTGCTCCACCAGAGGCTCCTCCCCCGGGTGCAGGATGATTGGCAGGTACTCGGTTGTGCCGTTAATGGAGTCTGGCTAAAGAGAACACATAAAAAAATATGAAAGAACTGTGCATCTATAATTTCTAAATAACAAATAATAATAATAAATATTAAAATTTACACAGATGATCCAACAGTATTTAACAACTCTGATCTAACATCTGCAATTCTTAAATCTTTACCCCCCCCAAAAATTGAAGTTTTCTGTCATAGTACATTGTGTTGCATTTTTGTAAAGCAGTTTTAAACTAAACGTATTTTGTAAAAAACGCTACACAAATAAATGTGAATTGAATTCCTAGCTAGATAAATGTTCTCTCAGAGCTATAAGTAATGTTAGTGGAACACTTTTTAACGTTGCGTAACATAAATATTAAAACGATATTCTTAATTTTGCTAATGAAACATTTGAAAAACGTTACACAATTAAACAAATGCTTGAATAACGTTCTTAATGTTAATATGACCAAATACCTGGGTGTTTTGTACATTCCTAGAACAATGCTTTTGTTACTTAATGTAAACGTTAGAAAAACGTTGGGTTGGCTCTCTCACCTGTTTGAGTTTACGTATGAGCAGCGTGAGAAGAAGCCAGAAGAGAGTGGCCACCACACATGTACAGGCCAGGGTTGGAATCTCCAGAGAGAGAGAATCAGATGAACCTACAGGAAACATTCATCAATGTTGTCACAAACGCTCCCAGAACGTGTCTTTGAAAGCATGCCCTTATATGGTCTCTCTCTTATTGTTATATATATATATATATATATATATATATCAACATATTATATATCAACAATAAGATATACAAAAAAATAACACAATGGACTAATCCACTCTGACTCCACCCCCTTTCTAATTTATAGAACTAGCTACACAGTTTAAAGGTTAACCTGTCTGTGGGAAATGAAAATAGGAGACAGTTTCCTTCCTGATCTAGAACAAAACAGCATGATCGTCTATAACCATCTCTGAGCTTAGAATCATCCAGTCAGAGAGAGAGAGAGAGAGAGAGAGAGAGAGAGAGAGAGAGAGAGAGAGGGGAAATAGTGAGATAATCTTTTGTTTACAATAATAATAATGCAAATATTCAATACATCACTGCAAATATGTTTTGTAGTTCTTTTGACACATTGAAAGATAATGTATATTATAAATAGTAAATGGCAATGTTGATAAAAGAGCTTAATTTAGCCTGGAGCCTTTTTAACCTTTGTGAATAAACAATAGACCTGTTAGGTCAATTTGCTGGTCTATTGTTTACTAACTTTACACTTGCCCCGACACATAAAAAGGACAAATTGTGATTAATTACTTCACATTACAGTCATACAGAAGCTACATTCAACAGCTGAGAGTTGAATAGAGGATAACAAATGAAAATCTATTCTTAGTATTTCTTTCAGAGCGCTAGTATCTTACTATTAACCCAAATGTGGGCGGAGCTCTCCACAGATCCTCTCTCATTGGTGGCCTCACAGGTATAAAGACCCTCGTCTTCAGCTGTAATTCGGTCAATATGAAGGGTTCCTTCCTCAGGAGACAACATAATACCTGTTGATGAGGAAATTATACACATTATTAATCTATGTTGGTTTATACTCAACATTGTGCATTACAGTAAGTACTTAGATGTATTCAGCTTACCAGAAACCTGCTGGACTTTTCTTTGGTCCTTATACCATGTGATTTGAGGATGTGGAACTCCCTGAGAGGGGCAGGAAAGAGTCACCGAGTTGCTCACGTTAACGTTGTGATCGCTCAGATTTTGTAGCAGCACCGGAGCCTGCAGAACTACAGAAAGAGACAGAGAGGGTCATTATACATGATGTTCCATGACCATCTAACCAGCTCAATGGGAAGGTTCTCAGAACATTGTTCAGAACATTTTCTGAAATTCTCAAAGTTGCAAATAAAGTTGATGAAAGTCATAATGTTAGTAAAATATTGTTAACATTGCATATCATACATGTAACAATAAACCTTCATTTTGTAAAGTAGTTTTAAAAATATTACAGATTTTAAAAATGTTTGAATAATGTCCCTATAACCAAGCAATAACATTAATAGAAATTCTTAAAAACTGGATTTTCCCAGATCTTGTAAAATAACATTTTTAAAAATTGTTGTCACTTATAACATTCTCACAACCTAAAATTGTTAGCTGGATATTCATACATAAATATCACTAGGGAAACTGAAGGAAACCGCTAGTCGTCATGTGTCAGTTAGCATGTGTAACCGCCTTATAAAGTAACTGAGTGATTTATGGGGGGGACATGCACTGTTTTCCGCTATTGTTGGAAAAGTGTGAATAGAGTGAAGTTGTATTTCTTTCACTGCGGATTAAAGACTGGAATGTCTGAATTGTAGTCATTGGAATTGTGCCATTCTGCAAAATCCCTCTGTTTGTCTTAATGACACATTTAGCAATACATGGACTCAACCAATATTTCCGGGTTAGCTGGCCAAGGACGCCTGGCTATTGCTTTGGCACTGGATAGTTTTACACATTTGAAAGAGATACAGAGTTTAATTTATGTGGGATAAACAATTTATATAAAACCTGAACCACCCTTTCAGCTAACAATTTTAGGTTGTAAGAACATTTCTCAAATGTTTCCATTAGGTAACATAAATGTAAAAAATGTTCTAGGAATGTTTAAAACTTAGGAATAATGTTTAAAAATGTTCTACTAATGTTACTGCAACAACATCTTTGATAACTTTAAGATAACATTTAGAGGACATTAGTCAATGTTCTGAGAATGTTTCCTGTTAGTTGGTTTCATGACACACACAGGCACACAAAACAAAGACATCTTCACATTAAACATAATTACTTAAGACAAAAACAAAAAAAGCTGTTTTGTAATAAGCTGACTTTTCCCTCAGATATTGTCCCCCTGGACACAATTGATTATTGTCTTATTCCTTCTATGACAGCGTCTGATTGGCTGATTGTTCTTAGCCATGTGAAGCAGTCTGTTAATGTGGCATTATGGGAAGTGCCATTGTCCGCTCTTCCTCCTGACTAGATCTGATTCCCACACCAAAGAGGTTCTGCTTCACACAGCCTTGGAGAACGGGGGCCGCAGGAAGTTCCAAGACCCAGTTCCCAAGGACCCCTTTAGCTCCGTTTCTCACTCTTTGTTTCTCTTTCCGCTCGTGTCTTAAAATGTGTGGGTGTCTGGAGGCACATCCTTACGTGACTTAAGTCAGTATCTAAGAGACTCATAAGACTCATGAGTTATTGTTTTAATATGGGTAATTATGAGAAGAGTGATTGTGTTTGCCAGAGTTATTAGAGTTCTGCTTGTAGTTTTACTGTAGATTACTGTGAGGCTATGTTATTGTGTTTTATGTTGTATGTCAGCATTAAGGCTGAAATCTGTAACTGTTGACTCTCTACCGCCATCTCTGTTCAAAACATAAAACTGCAGGTTCCTTAACATACTTTTAAAACTAACAGTTAAAAAAATTAAATTAAAAAGACTAAATTATTACTATAAACCTATTGCTGTAAATTGTTTCAATTTTCATTTGTTTATCTTTATCCCCAAAAAGTTACAGATTGCAGCTTTAAACAAGATCATTTGTGTGTGTTTGTGTGTGTGTGTGTGAGTGCACGTGTGTGTGTGTTGTACACAGTAACCTCAGAAACACACCTGTGACCTCCACTGGTGTGTCTAGATTCACACATTCTCCTGTAAGCAGGTGTGTGGTGGAACAGCGGTACATTCCCGAATCCTGTGCGGTCACGTTCTCCAGAAGAAGATGCAGGGTGAGCGAGAACCGCCCCTCGGTAAGTTCCCCTCCGAGAACTGAAATTCCCTCAGATGCTGTGTATTGATTTGTTATTCTATACCAGGACATGTCTGAATAGAGATGCTTGTTGGCTATGCAGACCAAACGGAGGTCTCCACCCTCTCTGGGCTGTTCCTCCAAAGATGCAACGATGCCTCCTTTGACATCTGTAATGGTGAACAAAAGTGGTTTTAAATTTCACTTCCTGTGCAGAACTGTAAGTCAAACTGTAAGTACACTAACACAAAATGCATTTAGACCTGTTGGCAACAACAGTCTTGGCTAAGGCCGTTAAACATGGAATGTTGACCAGTTAGCATTTCTTGTAACCCTTGATGACAATGCTGAATAGCCATTGTTAGCAATAAGAAGCTAGCGCAAAGGCTCCCTATTTACTTTAGCTATTTGAAATTTCCTGTGGAAACCGCTCTAGGGTTTCCTGATGTAAGATAATGTTTATCTTTCTCGAACACCGCCAGCGCTCCCTAAATAATGCGCCACACGAGGAGGCAGAACGATAAGAACCACAGGTTCCTGTTCGCTCCTCCGCCACGTTGCTATGACAACAGCCAGGATGGGCTACATCCACTGGCTGAATTTAGCTTGAAAGCAAACCCTCGAAAACAAGTTGAGAGAGGTGGGGGAGAGAGTATGTGTTTGTGAGAGAGAGTGTGTGTTTGTGAGAGAGAAAAAGTGTGAAAGAGAGAGAGAGAGAGAGACGTGATAAAACATTGTTGGAGGTTTTAATCATCTTTTGAGGTTTAATTAGTTGTTTAAACACTTTGCTTTAAGTACCTGTGACATAAAAAGGAATATCTAGTTCGTCTCGGCCCATGAGGTTGGACGCAACACAGCGATAAACACCAGATATCAGAGCTTCACCAACTGTTAAAACTCCTACAGTCTGTGGAAACACACACACAAAACGTTGCATGCCAGCAATACTGGAGACACACACAAACATACAGAGCAAGACCAGTCACTTGTGTGAATACATGTCCCCGTCTGAGGAAGACGAGTGTGTAATGCCATTGGAATGCAACGTGCATTTCTGCATGTAGACATTAACTCAAGTGGGGCATGTTCCTGGAACAACATCCTTTGTTGAACAACATGCCCATGAAATACACATGCCACACAAACTCACCTAATCAGAGGAAACTGACCTGTTAAGCAAATTTAAATGTTACTACATAATTTTGCTAATAGATTTGGTCTGTATGAATGTATTCCTAACGTTTCCATTTGTTTTTTTAAAAGTTCTACAAATGTTTAAATCTACCTTTTCTAAATGTTGCATTAATGTTATTGCTTAGTTATGGAAGTTATTCAAACTTCATTTGTTTTTGAAACGTTCTACTAAAAGCTTAAGGATAACGTTTTAATACAATGTTAAAACATTTTACTAATATTACTGCAAGAATGTTTTTACATAACTTTGACACTCTTTCAGATAATGTTAGCCGACATTCTTAGAAAGTTTTCTGTTGATAGGAATGTCACTTTAACACAACAAGGATGTTGATCCAGGAAGATGTTGTTTTAACATAATTATGGTAACCATTAACGATGGACTATTCCTGGATAAGGTGATAACAGAATTATTTCATGCTGCTAAAGTCATGAGAATGGAGGAACACCTGTTTAACCACCACATACATTTTGAAACAAACTGAATTGGCACCTGGTTGCCGCTTTTCACCTGTTATATGGTTTAGAATTCTAAAGAAGACAGTGCAGATATATCTTTTGCATTCTCATATGCACTTTGAGTGTCTAAATTTAATCTGTCTTCAAAATTCAGTCCATCTACTTTAACGCTCACCTTATTCTTCCCCTGTAACACTTCCTGTCTGTGGCTGACGATGAGAATGGGATTGTGGGTGGACGTGACTTCTGTCTTCCCACCGACTGCATTCCATGAGGATGGAGGGGGCTTCTCACATCTTAGAGAGAGGAAGACAGGAAAAGAGAAAGAGGAAGAGAAAGACAACGCTCTCAGTTCACAAGTGTTGATGTTGTGATCACGACACAGATGTGCGGTGCAGCTGCAGCCTGAGGAACCGGAAGAATTCCGATCCGAATTCTCTTGGGAATTCATTTTTTTTGCTATGGTCATCTTACTATGGATTTTTTCATTGGAATTTTCATTTCGGAATATCAGGATATGATGACACTTGTTGAAGTGTTCCATAATTAGCAGTGTGTGGGGCTTGGATGTGTCCCTTTCCTGGCTGTAAATCATTCCAACCGTCTTTCTGAAAGGCCCAGCCTCTTGCCCACTTTAAGCATCAACTTCTAAGCATTTATTCCCATTATCTTATCAATGCCAGTTCTGTGAGGTTCCTAATCTTTGGAATGTGGATATGGTGGTGCGTGGTGATGGGTTTTTGTCTGTAAATTTATGCCCACCGCCCTGTACTCCTCCCTAGCTTTGACAACTCTTTCTGATTGCTTTTCCTATTTGGCTGTCTTCATATGTCCCACCCTGATCATGACAACAGCATTTCTGGAACACACACTCAACTCTCCCACGGCTCTCCAGGAAGAGTCTCTCTCACACACACACATACACACACGCACACACACTTTTATGTTTTATTTAATATATATAACGTTTTTTTATACTGTACAAATGTTTCATCTACACTAACCCTATCTAAACGTATCTTCTTAATTTTCACAGAAAACTTTTTGCTAATTTATTTTTTCAGTCCTTCTGTATGACATATAAGCTTGGTTCCTCATGGGAAACTAAAATGGCCCCACTATGTCAAAATTTACACAATTAACCTTTGGTCCCCATAACACAGTAAAAACCAGGTCCACACACACACAAACACACACACACACACACACAGTAATTTGTTTCAACATCAAACATTCAACATCATGTTGAATTATTGACTCACACCAACACACACTCACATCCATCTATCCTGTGTGCCTGCGTACAGTATTACAAACTGAGTTGATCACACAAAATCCATACTGTTTTTTTATAAATACATTTTTGTTGAAGTTTCAATGAAGTAACAGTTTATTACATCAGTCAATGTTTCAGCTACATTTTGGCTATCTGTAAAAACCACATCATTTTAAAACCAAAACAGACCATATGGTACAAATGACGGCTAGCAAATTTAATGTAAAAACAAGTACAACTGATATAAACATACATTAGATATTACAAAATACATTTTTTATCAGCGTTTTTACACAGCAATTACTGAGAGTTACCATGAGTAAGTTAGTTGTATAAAATTATTAAATATTAATCATATATTACTCATAAAGTATCTTTATAAAAAGTACAGTAGAAATTACAATCACACATGCAAATACTCCAATGGCCCCTCATTCAAATAAAAACATGCACACACTTAACACAAACACTGACACACAAACAGATCCATTCAACACAAAGCAAAGTATATAAACTGTATAACAGCATCGTCATGGCGAGGAAATGTGATTTATGATAAATTTAATAAAACATGACACTGTTGTCGTTTGATTCTGGCCCTTTTGAACTCCCACACAGCAGGCGTTCCGGACCGAGTCTAGCTCGGAAAAATAACAGAATTCCAAAAAGTGAGCCTTGGTTCTCTGCGTTCCTCGGCTCCCCTCAAAGATGTAGGTAAAGATGTCATTGTGTGCGATCTGAACTCACAGCTTTTGGTGGATGTTAGAACAATAACATGATCTGGGCTTGGAGATGGAGAACTGGTTCATACATCCGTTATAGTACCACTTATGAAACCCAAAAAGCAAAGCAGCACCAGGAAAACAAAATCTCCAAGCAAAGAAACGGGAAATAGAGTGTAGCTCCAGGGATGCAGAGATGTCAGCACAGCTGTTCTGTATTCTAATGTCCTGGCCTGGGCTGCTGCAGGAAATCACCTGCCTTCAGTCACATTGTTGGTGTTGTTGCCATGGAAACCATCCTGAGCAGGCATTGGGGGTATTAGTTAGCGGGCAGGGGCTTGTGGTTAATCCGTAACTGGTAGTGGTTTAATGTTTGTGAGTGTCTATGAAGCAGGACAGGTGAGTGACTCGTTCGTGGCCAGAGGAATTGTGGGTAAATTGGGGTGGGGGGCTCAAGGGGGGAGTGGTGTGGGATCAGGGACTCTCAAGAATAGATCAAGCTCCTGAGGAAGCGAACTGTGCCACGTTTGAAGACGGAGGGACAATTACGCTGCTGGGAAGCTGTCTCGCGTCGGGGAGGAAGCCAAACAACGAGAGGAAAAGCGCTCTGATTTTTCGCACAGGAAGCCCGTCTGAACCTCCTGCCTGGTTGAGATAAGGCTGCTGTTCCCATGGCCAAGCTCAGGCCCATCCAACCGCTATCAGGCCGGCCCGGCCCACAAGTCCACTCTCCCTGCGCCTCCTCCACCACAGCGTCAGGCCAGCCGCGCCGGGCTGCTATAAAGAATAAGGGCCTGAGTCAGGGTCCAGCCAGTCAAGACCTCTCAACAGAACGTACATACAATACCTTTCAATGATCACGTTTTAAACAGTTGTTTCTTATGATCTTTTACATGCTATTTAACGTTACTTGATCTTATGAGAGGACCTCAGCAGTACAAATGACACTTTTGAGGGACTCAATAGGTATTTGGACACTTCAGCCATACTTAGGAAGCATAGATGTCTTTGCATTGCACAACAATAAAACATAAAACGTGCTTTTATTTTGAAAAAATGTGATGAATGGCACCTTTAGTTGCTACAGTATTTTTTCAACAGCAGATGCTCTCATTCAAAGCAAACTTACAAATTCTTTTCAGATGCCACAAATGTAGAAAGTGAATAGAATTTAAATTCCATATAAAACAATGTTTGACAATTGCTACATAAGTGTGTCTTTTGTGTCCAAATACCTTTTGAGGAAACTGCATGTATCTTTTATAACAATAAAGAAAATGGAAGGTAGTTTATGAAATTATTGAGTTATATTTCATTTTCAGTTTCTCATTTCAGTCAAGCATGTTTGTGCACTCACAGAATATGCTAATGTCACAAACTGTGCATGTCATTATGGTAGTACAATAAAGGGAAACCTGATTTAAAAATAGAACACAGTACAGCAACAAAGGTTGTGTCATACTGTAGAGTGAAACATTCAGGAAATGTTAGATTTTATTGAAAAAAGCCCTTCATTTGACTCAAAGTGTGTGTGTGCATGTGTGAGTGAAGTATCTGTCTATATGCAAGTTGGAATGCATGTTTATTCTATGAGTAATGCTTTTTGTATTTTTCTCATGAGAACAGTGAATAAGTGGTGTGTCAGATATATAAGAAGGCATGACAGGATGCATCTGAGCAATCACAATAATAAACAGCAGCGTTCTGCGCAGGAAGTTCATTTAATCATAGCGTTTGATTTAGAGACGGACAAATCGTGCTTGTAAGCACGGAACTGGTCTCTTTTTGAAGTGCTTTAAATTCAGTTCTGTGACTGTAGCAGGCACACACACTCACACAAATACAAACACACACACACAAGGGTCTGCGTCCACGCCAAACAGAATAGAGACGCACACATGAAAGGGCTTCTCAGGCATCTGTTCTACAGACTAAGAGGAAATTCTGTCTGAACACATGGTAAAATAGACAAAACAGGTCTCTGTTCACAAACACACACACTTACATCATATGAGTGTTGATTTTAAAAGCACATCAAACACACTAAAACCAGGAACATTCTTAAAAGACAGTCATAAAAAGGACATTACGCAGTGAGAATATCTAACTTAGTCTAGTGTGGGAAATCCAAGCCCAGCAAAATGACATTGTCTCATAAGTGTTTTTTCACCCGGATCAATTACTAAATAAAACGTGACTGAATATTTGGCCCTGAACCAGTATTCTTCCCATATCCCTTTCCTCTGTGATTAAAGGGCGATGAGGATTCGATTACTCATGGGTTGTAAATTTAGAAAGTTCATTGTAATGCTTTCACTTCTTTAAAACATGATTGTGTAAAATAACATCTTTAAAGAGCTTGGAGAGACCTGAAAACTAACTGCCCCAAAATAAGGGCTAAACACGGCATCACTATTGTCTAATGTGAACAATCTGTTTGTAACTATTGTCTACTTGCTCACACTATTAAAGGAATAGTTCACCCAAAAATGAAAAACATACAAAAATATATTTTGAAGTACATTGGTGACCAAACATCAGTGGAGGCCATTGTCTTTCACTGTATGTGCTAAAAAAAACCACACAGACATTTCTCAAAATATTTCTTTTGAGTTTCTTTTGAAGAAATGTAATGCAGGCTTCAGTTGACATGAAGGTGAGTAAATGATGGAAGAATGTGCATTTTTGGGGTGAACTATCCCTTTAATTTTAGATTTAAAGCAGTTTTATTTGTCTTTTTTTTTTTTAAAAACAAGTTTTATTGTTTTTGTGGACCAAAAACAATCATGGCAAAACTTATTGGCCATAAAAGGAAGATTACAAAAGCTAAGCTAGTTGAATTTTTAACTAGTTTATAATTAGTTATCTGTGTGTGTGTGTGTGGATAGTGAACTTACAGGCCTTTCAGGGGACATGGATGCCACAGCCACTGGATCTGAGGGGGCGGAACACCGTGAGATGTGCAGTGCAGAGCTTGTCTACTGCCCCGCTGGACGGTCCCGGGCTGAGGCAAGGACACGCTCTTCTCTGCAATCTGTGGCTTCACTATAAACAGATTAACACAGATAAAACACACTGAGTCTGCAGGTCTGACTGCGTTGTTGGGATGTAACACAAATAATACACAAATATCTGTATGTTATGTTAATCTGTATGTTAAAACTGTTGACTGCATGAAAACACGGCTTTTGGGAGGATTGTTTCTGTAAATTAAACAAACTAACTTATATTGCCTAGGACTCATTTACCTGCCTTTAAGAATTTATATGATTATGTTTATAATTTTCTTATTTTCTTTTCTTCTAATCTTTCCTATTTTTATTAGTTTCTAGTAATTTAGTTGTTTGTGATTAATTAATACCGCTAACACAATCCGTTTGGATCAGAACTGCAGTAGTTGCGAAATTCTTTGTTAACATAGAATGTAAACGTATGCTTAACATTACCAAAACATTCCTAAAAGCCTTACCGTTCACTAACAACGTGATTGTGAGATTCTGGGAAAGTCCATACTGCTGGATTCCAGTGATGACCGTATAGATTCCCGCATCCTCCTCGGCAACATCCCGTATGACCAGGGAAAACCCGTCGACATGGTAACGGGAACACCGCTCGGCTGCCACCATCCCATCCTTCAACCTAAACAATGGCAAAATCATTTAAGACTCTTGGAAGAGAAACATCCATCACTTATCATATACAATCATATATGTTGTTTTTGTTTGATGTATTCATTTTTGCAAGAGAGAAAATGTACCAGATGATTTCTGGTGTAGGGAAAGCTCTTAGTTTTGGATTAAGGCGGAAGGATTTCTGTCCTGCAAAAGCCTGAACAACGGGGCCATCTCTGTACTTCAGTCGAATAAAAGGCTGATCTGAGAACAGACAGACAGGTACAAATGTCCATCAAAACAAAATAGCATTTTAATGTTTTTACTGCTTAATGCAAATGGTCTATAAGTTGTAGGTTGAGGACAACATTAGGTGTAAATTAAGCACAAAAGAACAAACCTGGTTTTACCTGGTATATAAAGCATAATTCTGTGTAACGTATATACAGTATTAAATATAAAACGTTTTAACCGATCACCAAGTTAAAACTCACCATAAACATTAACTGTTGTATTTGTGTCTCGCTTGGATGGACCGCTTGTCACGTGACATTTGTAAAGTCCTCGGTCTGTTCTGCTTAGTCTGGAGATGGTGAGAATGCTGTAGAACAACATGCTGGTTTTGCTTTTGGCTATGCGTTGTCTGATAATGGCAGAGTCATTAGCCTGCAGTGAAAACAAGCAGAGTCAACTGTGTCACAAACACTCATTTTGTTCTGTCAAGAGAAATATAAACAACACGGTTTTCACAGGAAAGGAGGGCTACACTACAGCCACCCTCAGATGAAAAACAACACTTACAAACACTTTCCAACACTTCATAAGACTTTATAAACTTTTTAAAACTATGCTAGCTAAACAGAGACACATTTTATTGCTCTTTCATAACTCATGTGACATAATGGAAGTCAGTTAAGTTTTATTTCAGTATTTAAAATAAAACCAAATACTATGTATTCCAGTAACAACTGGACCATTCTTAAATCACAAATCTGTAGTCATAAAACTCACCTTTCCTGGGTAAGTCCAGGTGATGGACACTCTGGAGTTCCACTCAGCAGTCACAGTGCAGTTTAATGCCAACATCTCCCCCTGTAACCTGTGCACCACACCTGTGCTGTTCAAATACACCTCCAGGATCTTATTCACTGTAAAAAGACGTTTGATTACCTCAGAAAAGTCCACACAGGCAGAAAATATTCACTTTTAAGCACTTAATTCATGGTGCAACAACTGGTACCTGGTCTGTGAGTTAAGAACTTGTTGGTGAATTTGACTCCATTGACGATAGTCTCACAGGAAAAAAGTCCAATGTAGAAGAACGTTGGGCTACGGATTGTGAAACCGTGTTTGCTGTTCCAGGTGATGGTTCTGTGATCAGGATTTAACCGGTGGAACGGAAACTGAAAAATCCAGAAAAAAATGATCATTTAAATAGTTAAACAACATATACAAAATAAGCTAAAACATCACTTTAAGAAACATTTAGTTTCAACTCATGACTGCTTAAAGATTTGCATTGTGAGTTTCAAAGTGATTCTGCAAGCGCTGTGCTTGCAACACCAAGTTGTGGGTTCAATCCAACTAATGAAATGCACCAGACCTACCTTAAATGCACCAGATAAAAAGCATTGCAAGAATCTGTAAATGCAACATACAAAAGCAGTCTTGCACTTTCAGTTTGAACCTGATTTAGCCAGAACACACCAGGGTGGGTTCAACAGTGCACCGACCCTTAGAAATTCTTGGACAGCGGTGATTTTGTTTACTTGCATGTTCAATGGAGGAAATGTTTACAGGCTTAGATGTGACACTGTGGAAGTGTCCTGCCCATTCTCAGGGGATCAGGTGAAAGCTTCCCCCCCGGTGTGAGTTGCTCAAACTCTCCTTGTTCTTAGCAGGCAATGCTGTGTTAGGTAAGCTTTCATTTTCAGCCTCTGAGCACATGACCGCCTCACTTTTAGAAACTGACCGATAGGGCAGATTGTTGAAATCTTAAAATCCAAACTTTACCATCATCTATAATATTGCATCATGCATTAAATATATTCATTAGCAAAGCTCATTTGTTTCATGACTGTTACAACCCCAACTAAGTTGTAAGAACATTTCCTTTATGTTTCCCTTATGTTTCCTTAAGTTTAAAATGTTATTTTGAATATCCTAGGAACATTCAAAACATCCAGTTTTTTAGAACTTTTTTTTAACTTTTAATTTCTGTTTTAAAACATTCCAATAATAAAAAAATTTTAATACAAGATATACAACATAAAAGATGTTCTACTAACATTAGCGCAAAAATGTGCTTGAGAACTTTAGGAGAACTTTAAGAGAACCTATATGTCACATGTCTTCTATGTCACATCTTACAGTCTGTTGCCAACTGCTCCAACGCCTCTCTTAAGATGGCAGCTTTCGCGTGTGCAGTATAGGTGGCTGAGGATGTGAAAACGTGACTCCAGCCCATCGCTTCTCATCCTGTTACTACAGGATATAGACATTGCGGCTGGGCCCTCAGGTCACTTTCTGGAAGGGCCTTGCTGGCTACTTTCACAGCTTCAGTGAGAGTACAGCCGCCTGGGTATTGTTCCTTGTGCGAGAGGTGCATGATTAAAGATACACTGCCAAGTACAAACCCTCGCAGGAAAAAAACACTCTACCAGTGTGTGACAACTCAACTTTGAGAAGGCTGGAGGAAGTCTGTATTTATAGATCAGGTAGCTTTTGTATATCTGTGCACAGGGTTGCCAGGACACAAACACAGAGAACCGAAATGAAATGTGGCGCTTTTTTCAGCAGAAGGGAGGAGAGGGATGTTATAACATTAAAATATCCTAAAACAGTTTTCATCCTGCGTATGAGGAGCCAAAGGCACTACGAGGGGAAACTGGTCAACTTGTTCCTTTCCGTTTTCAAGCCTCATTTGAAATTTACCCTGAAGCGCTTTAGGTCTTTTTCAAGCTTTTTCGAAGCAGTCAGTGCCTCATTTGAAGTCATCCTCCTATTTTACCAATGTATTTTATCATCCTACACTGTAAAAATGAAGAAACTTGAGGTACAGTTTGGAGTTTCACAGATTGCCACAATGGTGGAACCCTTTGGAAAACCTCTTGGAACCTCTGTTGCGCTCAAACAGGGTTTCTGTAGAAACCTGATGAAGTCATTTATGTTCTCAAGTTTTGTTAACTTTTCTGACATCTGCTCTTTTTAAATGGATGCTTTGAGATTCTCCAAAGGCTTCTGTGGCCCGAGTGGCAGCTGAGGAACCCCAAACGGTGCCTCAAGAATCTAGAACATCAAACACAGTATAAATCTACATTTACTTCTTCAACAGTTTATTAAAGGAAAAACCTCCCACAAATGTCATTGTTCCACCAGCTGTGGAAGACATTAGACCATGTGGAGCGGTGGGGCACTTCAAACCTGGCGTTATCTTCAGGGCTGAGCGCTCTGCCAACAGGACAAAGGAAACTCTGGGCGCCGCTCGCTCTGTTTATCTGTTTAAAGAATCTATGTCACGCCGAGCCAGGAGGACCTTTGTTCACCTTTGCCCATGATCACACAAACATACACACATCCGAAGTGGCACAAAGAGAAGTTTGCCCTTTTAACCTGTAGTGATGATCCGATAAGAAAAGAGAGGGGATTTGTGAATGAGATTCCAGCTGGAGAATCGGACCCATGTACGGTGGTGGAAACCACAGATGTGAAAAGACAATAAACGTTCAGTAAACTGAGATGAAGAACTGGAATTGGAAAGGTGCTGTGAGAAGAATATAAGAAGTCTGAGATGGTTAAGACTAAATGTTACAAGATAAGGAGTTTAGGACACATGTAAACAAAATAGGTGTGATAACATTCCCAGCTAACAATTAGGTTGTAAGAACATTACCCAAATGTTTCTATTATGTTATTAAAATGTAAAATAAAATGTTATACTTCTATAAATGTTCAACCTAAAAGTAACGTGTTAAATATATGATATATAATGTTTAAAGTGATTTACAGTTACTTATGTTATTTTTTATGCACAATTACACATAATAATTTTTTGCAAATTTGGGAGAATTTTTATAAAACATTAGCCAACAGTCTGAGAACATTTACTGTTAGCTGGGTCACAACCGTGCAAACAGTGTGCCATATATAGTGATTTACAACATGCATGCAGAATAAATGTGGACGTGAAATGCAAATGAGCAGAACAGCCAATAAGAGCACAGATTTTTTAATGTGCCTTATAAATCAGTGGTTATGTCACTAAGTGCTTCAGACAAGAGTCTCACCTTGACCAATGAGACTTTGGCGTCGGGGTTGGTGACCCTGCAGGGAAAGACTAACGGCTGTCCCTCCCTCATGTAGACAACGTCTGGAGTCTCTGACTGCGTCTTTACAAACGGCTGCTGGCTGTCTGAAACACCAATACTGAGGTCAGTTAAAGAAACACACACATGCATTTACATTATATGTATTCATTTGGCAGACGCTTTTATCCAAACCGACTTACAGTAAATTCAAAGCATACATTTTTATCAGTATTTGTGCTCCCTGGGATCGAACCCAAAACCTTTGCGCTTCAAACACAACGCTCTACCAGTTGAGCTACACAGGAACATGCAGCATACGGACGGTATAGCAGCATACGGACAGAGAAACTGCTTGCTCAAACTCTCTCTCTTTTTCATCCCAGTTGCAATGCGCTTGTGGCAATGAAAGGCTTTGGGTGTTGCTCGCCCCATTGTTTGACGCTCTGGTGTTATTAAAGGAAAAAAAAAATCTCTGAACATTTTAACAAAAGTACCCCAAGGACTCCTGGATGCTTCCTTGTCGTGCTTTGATTCAATATAAAAGACAAAGGGTGAGGCTAAATGGACACGGCCGCAGGAGCGATTGATGACCCTCAGGGGCCTTGTTGGCTTGTGGGCGACGCACCTAATGACCTGGGGCACCTCTGTGCCGTGCCTGGCTTTCCTTCATGGCTAACATTCAAAAAACGTTCAGAAAACGTTAGCTGAAGCTCTATCAAAATTCTAAAAGGTTCTTGCAGTAACGCTTGTAGAACTTTTTAAAACATTTATATAGAACTTTATATATCACATTTATATAGAATTTTATATATCATTTATATTAGTTTGTGGGATGTTTTAAAAATGTTACAGAATTAAAAGTTAAACATTCTTTTAACCAAGCAATAACATTTAAATGCAATGCCTGAAAATGGACAATTTGAAAATACTGACATTTTTAATGTTTTTGTTACGCTAGGAAAACGTTCCTACAACCTAAAAGCTGGGAGGAAAGCGTCTGTTCAGGGTGGAACCCACCAGTGATGTGCCCATAATGCCCACTCCCCTGTACAGACACGCATCCCAACAAACACACACCCCAGCTGCCAAGAAGACACTGTATCTTCTCTCCTTGTTACCACAAGCCACTCCTCCCAACAGCAGCACAGGATGCAGACACCCGGGCTGAGGGCGATAGATAAGACTGGGTACCCTGGGAAAGGCTGTCAAGGAGCTGAGCTTTTCAGCACCTGGAGCTATTTCTGTGCCCTTGAGGTAGCATGAAACTTACAGTTCAAATACAGACAACCGTGAGGACAGACAACTGTGTGAGGAAAACAAATAATGCCAATGGAAAATCGTGCCAGACAATCACTTAGTGGGATTTGTTGCTCAGGAGAAAAATGGTGTTTAGATATTATTCACTCCCTGAAACTTCCTGTTTAGCTTTAAGAAATGGAAATGGTGAGTGAGATGGACGGATATTGAACTCAGGCTGGACCGAGAGAGAGAGGAATTGTTGACTTGTATGTTTGAGGGATTAGCTGAAGAAACTTACCTGTGATATAGACGTACACAGAGGCCGGTTTGCGCTGCTTTTGAAGGTACCTGCAGCGGTAGGAGCCAGTGTGTTGGGCTAACGCTGGACTCAGTGTCAGGTGACTACAGTACTGTTGTTTTTTCTTCCCACATCGAGAATCCGTTATCTGTGTGCCATGGTAGACTTTTGGGACACCTGATGGCAAAACCCACTGAAGCCCCCAGCGTCCCCTGAAACATCAACCAGAGGTGAATTATACCTCATAAGACCCCCTAGAACATCACAAGTGAGGTCCGTATTTTTTTATATGGTTTGAGATGTTTGGACAACACTGTACATGCCTACATTGCCATTTTTCTTGCAAGCCTTTTTTACAATTTCAACACTCACGCTGCCTTATTCTATGTTCTTATTAAACATAATCCCAGCTAACAATTTTAGGTTGTAAGCACATTTCCCCAACATTTCTTTTCAATAACAAAAACATTATTTTGAAAGTTCTAGGAACACTCAAAACATTACTGTTGGTTATAAAAACTTTATTCAAACTATGTAAAACTTTGGTATATTTTTAAACTTAACCAACAACTTAACAATAACATTTTGATATATAACATGTGATATATAACATTAAAATATTTGACTAATGTTACTACAAGAATGTTTTTATAACTTTAAGGGGAACTTTAAAGAAAGTTAGTCAATGTTCTGAGAGCGTTCCCTGTTAGCTGGGCTCTTCATCACCTCTTTCATGTTATTATAAAAGCATGTGATTTATTGTAATGCATCATGTGACTCATCACAAACTCAGCTGTGGAATCACCTGCAGTTTAGCTGAAGTGTCTGGTTTCTCTCTATAATAAACTCCTTCTGAGAAACATCCAACACCGGAGAACTGAATCTTCCTTTTGTGTCTGTATCTGTTATAACAGAAAAAAACATATCAGCCAATATTAAAATACAAATACATTTAGGTGATGTGGTGAGATAATGTGGCTAATACACTTTAAGCTATATTTTGGTGCTTGAAAATCAACACTTTTGCCCTTCATGCATTATTATAATTGATTTTATTTAGGTTTATTAAAAATCTCCGATGCATGAGATCTGAACTAAAAAACACATCATTTGAATGTACAAATCTTTCATAGTTTAACTCATCAATTTTAAATCTATAAATAAAGTCCAAAAATGTGTTTTGAAAATACCAAATATTTTGTAATACCATCTAAAATGCGTTTCATTGTGTAGATCGTCACAGACTTTGCGTTTATTACACGACACTTTATTCCAAGGTTTAATATTACGGTTTAAATAGATTTAGTATATTTGACATGGGAAGAATTGTATTATATGTATTATAATACAAATGTATTATAAATGTATTATAACATGCAGTTTTTATGACACAATCTTGAACAGCAAAACGCCATTGAGCCTAATGAACCATTAAAATGACCACTAAGCCCAGTTAACAATTTTAGGTTCTTGAAACGTTTCCCTAACGTTCGCTAGCTGAGAAATATTGTATATTGAATAACTGTAAAGGCAATTGTAGTTATAGTTACCGAAGTTAATAATCAACATTATGTTAATGTTGTGTCATTAAAATAACAGGTAATATGTAAATTGCGTTAGACTCCACAAGTTTTTATTATTTTATCGTTTTAAAACGAAAACATTTATTGGCTGTTTGGGAACTGGATTAAAATCTTCAATCCAATGCGTGCAACTCTCAACATTGTTTCTTGCTTTAAAAAACATACGGCATCATTTCCTTTCTATCATTTCTACTTAATGCGGAGGACATGCGCGGTCGGTGCATTATAATGGTATTTTGGCAGGCCGATGAAGAACAGGAAGCGCAGTCAAGCACTTTTTCCCACCCGATTTAAACAAGCTTCTTATCAGCCTGTCCACACGCTACGGTTCCGTCTCACAAACCCCCAACAATTACAGGGTTAAAACCTGCCAAATTCAACAAAACCCTTCACGTCACGTTTTTTTACGCAAACCTTCCAGAATAAGAAAGTTTAAAGATGAAAACAATAAGAAAGACCGTGACAACAAAAGCAAAAATGTAAATAAATAGGTTTGAGAAATATTTGATATTCAACTGAAATGAATGCGACTAAAGAGGCATTAGATATGAATCTTTAAAAAGGGAGATAAAAGATAGTTAAAAACTGCTTAAATATTCGCGTCCTATTGTAAATACATGTTATAACGAATAAAGAAAACGAGAAAATTCAATATTTTAGCAATAACCTATTAAAATAATTAATAAAAGTCGATTCTCGCATTGGTTAGTAAATCTGTTCAATATATGTATTAAGGTTTCTTTTAGGTTTGCAACAGACAAATCTTAGGAATAAACCCCAATATTTAATAGTATAATTTTGATATTCTATAAAACGAGAATATCTATAAAACGAGTTCGTCCATTAATGGTTTTCCCATCCTGTAATGTGAGCAGCTACCAATACAAAACTACAGGCAAAAATCACGCACTGTGTGCATCAGTTCCCCCCGTTTCCCACCCCGTGGGTCTGTTTTAGCTATAACACTGATTACGGCTGATTCCTGCTCCAAAGTTTCCTCACGGCGGTCACGACCCGCAGTCATTCATATTAGAAACTTCCATTGCACAAAGTCATCAGTCGCAGGAAATAACGCCCTCTCTGATTTAACCGGGGCCAAGTAAGAGCAGAGAGGTCTCCGTTATCTAAACAACTTGTCCTAGAATAACACCAACTCTAGCAACAGTTGCACGTCGCATTTTGGGCGTCAATGGTTCTGCTTAATGCACCATTAGAAGTTACGTTCATACTTCTGGAGAAGGCGAAGCAATGCATGTTTTCTTAAAGTGGTTTTAATGTTTCATATAGGATGCACGGAGACACGCACATTCTTGCGCATTTTGCGCAAACTGCACTTGTCCCTTTCGTTTTGCGTGGAGCGTGCATAGAGGTCTACTTGAAACAGTTCACATAATAACAATGAAGAAGTTTTAAAATAGTAATAGTTTAGTGTTAAAATATACGTACCTTTGGCCAGAACACGCCCTGACAGTCCAAATATTATCACGAATAATATATCGAGCATTCTCCTGGTCTTGGTTGAAGTCCCTCGCTTAGGGATGAACGTCTAAGATAGCAAACCGTGCAGATCCAATACTCCAGAGAATTAATTCACCTTACAACACCAAATCCTCAAACCCAAAGTCCGGAGTATGTGAATTCTTCATGCATGCGAACCAGGTTTGCATTCCAGTTAAACTCTTGCCCATTATGACCGCGGGCTGGGATTTATTGAATTCCCACTGCCACCGTGACGCTCATCGACACACCCACAGCCGCGACTGACGTGACCTGCAGGAGCACAATGTACCCCGCAGCCCCGGTGAAACTCCTCTTCATCAATCACACTCATCGGTCATATAACAAACAAACAAACTTATTACGGTAAATGCAAAGGTGTGTTAAGTTATCCCTTTCTTGAAATCCACGAAAGGGAAGAACAAATCCCTAGGGAACGGAATTGTTATATTTAGAGGCTGTTGGAGAGGCTAAGAGTGACACAACATTAATATATAAAGAAAAAAACATTGTAAATGTTAGCAAAGCAAAATATATAACATATAATCTGAAGACAGGTTAGTTAACAGACTATAAAGAAGTAAATAGACAGTTAATAGAGCTTTTGTTGAGTTTTTCATACATCAAAAACACCTTTTATATATTGTTAATGATTGGAGTTACAAAATGAGTCTCTTCAGTAAAAACAAAGACGATTTACAATGAATTTGAAATAATACAGACGTATTTAATCACATTATGTAGCACCTCTTTTTAATATAGTTCTAATTTAACTAATATAAAGTATAAACATTTTCCCAGTTTTGACATTTACATCTGGTTGTCGGGAATACAGAACGTGTTTAACTAAAGCGCATTGAGGAGTAAGATGTAGTGTCACATCATAACCAGTAGAGAGAGTCTTTGGGTTTCGAGTTGCAAGCCCCCCAAAAAAAGAGAGAGTTCGGTGACTAAAAGTTAGTTGTGAGTGACAAGAAAAACCCAATCAAATCACACGACAATATAAAAACAACATTAAAACAAAGGATTAAATTGAACATTATTCAGTTTCACAGTTGGACAAATTTAAATTGTACAATGAAATGTACAACGTGGTACATAAAATGGAGGTTTTAAAATATTCTACAACAATGATAAAAATCATTCAATTACCATGAATAGATGAATGAATGCTATGCAACAACACAAAACTTCTCACTCAGAGAACTCTTACCACTTCAAATAATGACATACTTCCCTTTAACCTGTTTGTTAAAATATACACCAGAAGTCCAGCGTGGCTTTAGAAAATTAAGTTGTTTTTTTTAAAAGATGCATTCCAAAGTTTGGGACACTAAAAATTCCAGAATGCAGTGAAACTGGAACACGGTCTGGGAATTCCAAATAATAAGGAACAGGAATTGACGGACAATTACTCCCAATGCAGAGGCGATGTTTTCTGTGAATCTGAGGGCACCATGACGGCTGGACTGGAGCCCTCTGATCACATGCATATGAATGTGGGCAATTTAAGATGTTACCCTTTATCCGGAGAAGGTGTGCGTGTCACACCTGGCCTTTCGTTTGCTGGTGAATCCAGTCTGTGAACTTAATGACGCGTGTGTAAACTCCAGGCCTGTTCTGTCGGGCACAGCCCTCACCCCAGCTCACAATGCCCGCTAGGAACCACCTCCGTCCACGTTCCAGACACACAAGGGGTCCTCCAGAGTCTCCCTGTGTGAACGCGGATGTGAATACATAAACCACGAACATTTAGTAGGCATACGCAGTGAACAAGCGGCACTCACTTGACAAGCATCCACTCCTCCCTGAATGTTCCCAGCACAAAGCATTCTGGGAGTGACCGCATCGTCATACATCTTATTGCAGGTGTTGTGACTAATGATGTTAACTGATGCTTCCTGCAGCAAAGTGGCCAGCTCACCTGAGGTGAAAGAAAAATTGCATTACTTTCTTTCACAAAATTATTGATACAGTTCAGAAGACATTTATTAAGCCAATGTAGATGTGGATTATTTTTATGAGTGATGATGGAGACGCTTTATCGAGTTTCAAAATCTCGGGCACTATTTACCAGCATTATAAAGTTGGTAAGAGCCAGAATATTATTTAATAAATATTATTTAATATAACTGTGTTTTTTTGATCATCAGACAAGCAAATGTTTTATGTATGGTTTTATCATTGGGAACCTTTAAGGATAGTAGGAAAATATAAAACCTAAAAACAGCAAAACTAATGCATGACTTTCCCATTTTTAGGCATTCTGGCAAAAGTTTGGCCAAAGATGATTGGTTAGTCTAGTGATGTAGAGAGAAAGTGGGTGGTTTCTTGCATTAGCTGCTATGGAACAATATCCAATTGTTAGTTTGCATTACCTTCCTCAGTCAGAACCCCCCATCCAGTGACAAAGCAGGTGGTTCCCGAAGTGAATGCGTGGGAGGGGGCGGGCACACAGACGGGCTGTACCAACTCATTGAAAAAGACGGGGGCACTCAGCTCCAGAAGGGCGATGTCATAGTCTGAGGTGAACTGGTCATATTGAGAGTGCAAGACAATGCGACGTATCTGCCTGGTGGCTGCGGCGTTGCTTGCAGTGTTCATGACCCGCATGCCCATGTACGCCCTCCAGGATCGGGCGTCAGAATACCTGCAAATACATGCTAACTTGGTACATGCTAACATGCTATACCATGAGAGTCACACATTTTGACAAACACGTTGTATGTATGTTCAAGAACGAAATACTCACTTGATCGCATCCGAGTCCTGAAAGCAGTGAGCCGCAGAGACGAGCCAACGGCTGCCCACCAGAGACGCCCCACACACATGGCCGTAACGCTCCATCTGAAGGCTTACCTGCCACGGCCACGAGCCCGCCTGGGCGTCTGTTCCACCCACAATCTTTGCCCTCTTCCTTGGCCGCGTGCCACAGCCTGTATTAACAGCATAGCTTTCATGTGACTCAGTGTTCATTAATTTCTACATAGACTTATCTGTAAGTGTAATGAAATGAAGTCACTAGCAACAGCAGGACATATATATACATGTATCACTGTCTGCGAATGAACTGGTTGTGTGTTGCATAATCTTACATTTAAATTTATTCATTTAGCAGACGATGCAACATAAAGTGAATTCATTGTATACATTTTTATCAGTTCTTTTGTTCCCTGGGATTGAACCCACAACCTTTGCGAGGAAATGCTCTACCTGTTAAGCTACAGGAACACTAATCTTTTTTCTTAAAGATAATCATTTCAAACCTTTATCTGTAAAAACACAAAAAAGTTTTATCTGTGACTTTAAGGTAAAACAGGGCAATAAATTGAGTGCATTTAACCGCTGCATTTGTGACATCACAGAGTGTAAGGGATGCATGTTTTGCTCACCGCAGCGCAGCTCATCGGAACCATCTTTGCAGTCTTTGATGCCGTCACACTCTGGATTAATTTTACTCAAACATTTTCCATTGGCACATTTGTAGGAGCTGCCGGAACAGCCTTTCTGAACTGCAAAGAGTCGCCATTAAATGTATCATGCATTACTAACTACTGGCACATTCTACCAGTAGGGTACACTGTGGTCTCCATTATTTTTTAAAGCAGGGAATGTTGCCAGAACATTGGCTAACGTTCTCTCAAAGGTATCAAAAACATTTTTGCAGTAACGTTAGTAAAACGTTTTTTAAAAATTACAAATCACATTTCAAAAGCAATATTGTTAAGTTGTGGAACATTATTAGTGGAACAAATTTTTTTTATGTTCCACTAATAATGTTCTATAATGTATAATGTTCATATGTATAATGTTATAATGTTTAATAATCAAACAAAAGTGATAATACAACGTCTTAAAAATGGAACATTTTGAACATTCCAAGAACATTCCTAGAACATTCAAAATAACATTTAAACGTTTTGCTATTTAAAGGAAACATGGGAAACACAAAATGGGTTTCGCTTACAGGCTCTGGTGCAGTTGAGTTCATCACTACGGTCTTTGCAGTCAATCACTCCATCACACACTGATGTTTTGGGGAGGCAGATTTTGTTTGGACACACATGGTAGCATTTACCTCCTAACAGGTGGGCAAATTATGAACACACATGAGTAACCGAGACAGACTAATTTACAGCTATACAGACACACACACACACACACACACATACACACACACACAAAAACATCAGCACATGTGCAAGTCTTACCACTTAAACTCTCTCCACACATCTGAGGCAATTAAACAGATGAGGTAAACAGACGTCAATGTATATGTGAATTTGTGCTGCATTTTGAGTGTAATCTTCACCTGCCTTCACTTGATAAAACACACTTACCGCAGTTTGTCTCTTCACCGCTGTCATCACATGTAAATTGTGTGTTACACTGGCTTTGTGGTTTACATTGTCCGTTACAGTAAATCTCTCCTGGTTTACATGTGTCTGAGAGCGAGAGCAAAGCAGAACACAGTTATTAAAGGTAAACAAGATGGCTGGAAAATTTGCCTAAATTGTGTGCTTACTGCATTTTGCCTCATCCCGCCCATCAGCGCAGTCTTTCTCCCCATCACACACCTTCCTGAGAGGAATACACTTGCCATCTCCACATCGGAACTGTCTGGGACATGCTTATATAGAGGAATAAGCAATCTCACTATTCCATAGGCATGTAAAAATGTGCATTGTCATAGTAGCTTGAAAAGCTTGTAGGAACATTTCCCTAATGTTTCCGCTAAGTAACAAAAACATTAAACACATTATTTTGAAAACTCTCGGAACTTTGCATTAAAAACAAACATTACAAAATGTTTAAATAACCAGGCAATAATTTTAATGCAGCGTCTAAAACGGACGCTTTGAACGTTGTTGTATATTCACATGTGTATGTAGCAGTATGTTCACTCACCGCTTTCAGGAGAGAAGGCTCTGTAGATCAGGTAGAAACCTTTATGAGTCAAAGATTCATCTGAGTGAAAGTGTAACAGGACAGGAGATGAATAGATTCTCTTTCTGCTGCTGTCGCCAATGGGGTTACAGAGTCTGTCAATCGAACGACATCAAAAACCTTCATAATGACATCAAATGACATCAAAAATCTTTCATAACTAAGATAAACACACTTCATGTTTTTTTCTAGCAATTAGCATATGAAAGCTAAACAATTTTAGGTTGTAAGAATGTTTTCTTACCTAGCATAACCTTTAGTAACAAAAACACAAACACACCAAGTAACAAAAACATAAAAAAGCAATTTTTAAAGTTCCAGTTTTTTATATATAGCATTAAGAACGATTTTTAATGTTAAGAACATTTTAATGTTTTAAATCGTTCCACTAACAAGAAATGTTTACAATTATTTACTAATGTTACTAAAACAACGTTTCTTTAGAACTTTGAGAGAACTTTTAGAGAATGACAACATTCTAAGAACGTTCCCTGCTAGTGGGGAATGCATACATATATACATTAAAACTGTGCATTAAAAGTTCCATAAACCAGGTGCACTCTCAGGGCAGCTTTTATACTAAGGTAAGCGCACTGTGTTTGCTATCAATTAGCATATGAAAGACGTAGCACTCACTTGACGCCACCTATTTCCAGCCAGTCTTTCTCACAGGTGCTGGCGGTCGGCGAATCCTGAATGTCCAGCATCACAATGGTCACGGAAAGAAGGTATCCTGGCAACGGAGCCTAAAAAAGAAACCGGATTCTCAAAGGATGAACTCTCACACAAAGCAGCGGCCCACCCTGCAGACCCCAGCTCAAAGAGGGAGCATCCCAGATCTCTGAATAGGGTTCATAGGGCATGCATGTTAACACCACCGAGGAGACTCATGGAAAAGCCGTTAGCCTGAGCTCACCCTGATTTTCCAGTTACAGTCCACATTTGGAGGGTAGTACGCAGGGTAATAAGGGGATGTTACCGTGCCATTCCATGCAGTGAGAAAACCGCCACACTCTATAGAAAAACAGTCACACGGGAACCAAATGAATTCCAAACATTTAAGAGGAATATTGAATAAAACGTGTCTTATGCTAATAATTCACACACCGGTTTTGGGTATAGCCTGGAAGTAGGCTTTGAAGATGGCTCCCTGCCTCTGTCGACTGAAGGAAAACGTCACAAGCATGACGTTTCCTGATGATGTCAGCTTCATAACAGGAGATGTTCCTGATATTGGAAGACCACACCATCTGAGAACACAAGAGATGTTTGATGTTTTGAAGACCTTTTTTGACCATGAAGACCTACTTTATGTCTCTAACACTGGAAATAACAGCATGACCACATTTTAATCACACGTCTAACTGCACCAACCAATCAAATGGTCAGAATTGATTTCCCACAGATGCCACACCCACCTGGCGATGATCTTGTTCTGAAGCGGTAGCAGGAAGTCATATGCAGACAGTTTGTTTGCAGTGCAGCTACCCGGTGTCGCTCCTTGAAGAGTGAGAATATCCAGCCGCACAACATGGCCGGATGGAACCCGAAGCCTCCACTGATAATACGGTTTCTTGGGACTCACAAGACTGAGTGTGCGATTGTTTCCATACTTAGCATACAGGTCAAAAGACATGGCTGTTATCAAATGGAAACAAAAACTGATCAGAACGAATGAATGAGGAATACAATCACAATAATGACTGCAGAGGAGTTTTCATGATGTTTTTAGCTAGTAGAGATAGTACACTGTAAAGCCTGCTTGACTTGAGTGACTACTTCTGTTTACTCAGAAGATTAATGGAACATGGTTGCATCTGAATTGCCTTACCGATTTGTAGCCTATTGCTTTTCTTCAGCCATGCTACAAGATGCATCATGGAGGATACAGAAGAACTGTCTTGAGTCAAAGTTTGGCAAATCAAATGAGTCACTGCTTGTTAATCATTTGAGTAAACTGAACAGGCTTTACAGTGTATTATGATTGTACCCTGTAGCCCCAACTGCCACTTGCCACTCTGCAAAGAGTTTGGGTTCTTTATCTTTTCCGCCTTGTCATCTAAATCTTCATCATCGTCATCTTCAGCATCACCAACATCATCTGGATTCAAACCTGCAGACACCAGAACACGTTAAAAATGTCCTTATTTTGGTCTAAACAAAACAGAGAGGATTATGGGAAATGCGGTTTTACCCAGCAGACGTAGTGTGTCCTCATCTTTTTCCAGGTAGTAACGTTCCTCGTTCTTGCTAAAGAGGACCTTGTTGGTTCCAGGTAGACGGCGCTGGAGTCGAGCCGGGTTAACACTCCGGATTTCGTCAGAAATAAGAGGAGGAGCAGAGAATTGACTCCAGTAGTAGACACACAGACCTTCCACTCCTTCACTGTCAACATGACACGACTTTTAACAAGATGGCAAAGCTAAAACTAACATGCATGCTAATAATCTTCCATCTATGGTTTTAAAGAAACATTTTCAGTTATAGGAACATGTGTTGACCTATGGCTTTCTCTGAAACATCATACAAACTCACCTAAATGCAATAATTCCTGAGTGTTGGTAATACGACCTCCATGGTGATGAATCGTACAACTCTGAGAACTTAAATCCATGGTAACAGCACATAATGAAATCACAACAGACATGACATAACAGGTCACAACATCGATCATTTTATTTCTGTTCTGTCCATTCTTCTTTTTTTGCATGCTGTAAACAAACCAGTGATAACATCAGACAAAATCACCAAGACAAGGTTTTCGTCTGTTTTTTTCTGGTGGTATGTGCAATGTTTTAGGACATCATAGTGACATCACAGCCACGGCAGGTGTGACATCACTAAAGAAGGTGAGACATCGGTGGCCCGGGTGAGACCTGCAGCCTTGGCACAAAAGCGCTGTTCTTCTGCGATTGGCTTTGAGCAACAAGAGCTTTGAGCAACAACAGCGCCATTGTCTGAGACTCAATGTCACGCTGAAGTGTGAGAGGAGTGGGCGGGCAGTGGGTTTAGCTTTAATAAGCAAGGGCACACACTTGTAGCACATCCCTGTTCTCATTTACTCATCATTTAACAGGATTAACTGTAACTCAAGGCTAATCTAAACATTAAAAGTGTTATTTTGAAAGTTTTAGAAATGTTCCAAACCTTTTTTAGATATTATTTAATATTATTGTTTAATTCAAAGATTTTTTTAACTACTTTTAAATCTTATTCCAATAACAAATTAAGAAAAATGTTTTTATTTTATGACATACAATGCTAAAAAAGTTCCAACATTACTGCAAGAGTGTTTTTGGATAACTGTGAATTTTTAAACAATGTTAGCCAACGTTCTGAGAACGTTCCCTGCTGGCTGGGTCGCTTGGCCGTTTGTCCTATCTTCCCTAAAAACACTTAGCCTTAAATAATCTTGTGGCTAATGCTAACACAAATGCCAACCATTCCCATGATACTAGCACCCGCTGCTCCTTTTGGCCTTAGTTTGCTTTAACTCTACTTCACTGTCTCTCTCTCTCTGTGCCCTACATCCTTACCTTCCCTCTCTCGCTCGTTCCCTAGCCTACTATGTCCCCTAGTCTACCTTTCTTCTCTCTTTTGGCCGCAGCCTCTTAGCAAGGACGCACAGAGCATCTGATTGTGAGTGAGGAAACCCATAGACAATGTTTGTATTGAAGGACAGCTCTTCCTCTCACTCAGCCTGCCCGGGCTCTGTCCCTCTCACAAACAGTTTTCTTGTCCTCAGCGCTGAAAAGCTGCGGTCCTCTGGGGGCCAGTCTCACCGCACTGCCTCACACCAAGCCAGGCTCCAGTTACAGCTGGCTTTACATTTAAGAGGGCCACAGAGCGGCCGAAGGCTCAGAGGGGCTGTTCTTAGAGCCTGCTTTACATTTAAAAGGCGGACAACCGGGTACGAGCACACCACTGGACCAGCAGCTCTGGCGGACTTGGTGCCAGGGGTGAGCTTCATCCTTGAGTGGTCTCTGGAGATCGGCCACATTCCAGAGAGATCACGGAGAAACCGGCATTGTTGCTAAGTGGCACAGACAGACTGTTATGTATGGTTATGCTTACGTAATGGCTTAGCGCCTGAGACTGGAGGCGGAACTGTGTAGACGTGGGGTCGGTCAGATCTGGTGAGAAGCTGAGGTTGGAGAACTCAACGCTTCCTCCAAGGTAGAACACTGAGGAAGATGAAGAGGCTACAAACACGAGAAAACATGTTAAAAGATGATTTGATGACACACATGTAAATACCACAAAGAAATCAGTACTACAATACAGAAATGCATTCATCTAAAAAATGTCTTTGGCTAGTCAAGGATGAGACATTTTCCTCTTCAGCAGAGACTCCGAACTTACATGCAAGGAAATGAAGTGTCAGTGCAATGGCAGCCGAAAGCGGGAGAATGGGGGCAGTTCTCAGAGCCCACTTACTCCATGCCCCGCAATCTGCTCTCTTGCCCCCGGGGCTTTTGATGTCAGACCCAGCTTGTGACCCGCTGTTGCTGGCACTTGACGTCTGGGAGGGCTTTGTCACAAAGTCCTGCTAAACATTTCAGACACTTTGCATGAATATTCTTGGTTAATTTGCTGACAATCCTGGTTCCCACAACGTTATGAAAACGCAAAAATAAATCAAAAACGACTATTAGGGAACGAGCTTTTTGCAACGTTTTGTGAATAAACTGTGCAAAAAAAACGTTCTTGTAACGTTATCATTTGGTTCCTAAAACAACGGAAAACAAACCCTAGCGTTAGGAAAACAGTCTGTTTTTCTTTTTGAAACAAATAAACATTTGAGTTATGATCGTTTCTCATTTCCATCATCATGCAATAAGCAACATGTCGCGTTTAATTGGCTTTCCTGAGTCTCATACTGAACATCTTTTCATAAGGAGGAAGGGGTCGCGGAACAAGGATATCCTGGTGGGATTCCCCCGCGGGGTCGCACAAAGCGTAATTTGAGGGTCCGCTTTCCCACGACCCCTCTCAGCGGTGCAGCTCTCCATCAGTTTGACAAGTATATTCATGACACCTTAAAGACCGACACTTACACACCGGCAGCCCACTCGTGTAACGTAGAAGTTTAAGGTATTATCTCAGAAGAAATGCGGTTAGTATTATACACAAAAGTAAGAACAAATAAATGCATTTATGTTTAATGATAATAAACGTTAGAGATTTGGTTAAAACATCATAATTGTCATACATTCGCGTATTGTCCGATTCGCTTACGAGAGCGGTGCTGATGGAAGTCTCTACCTGTGCAGGTGAACCAGCGGGGGCGCAGGGTCCCAAACCGGACACGCTGTAAACTTCGCAACTCCTGTTTTTGGGGAAATTCCTCATTGCCAGGTCTCTTATGGCTCCTTTGCAGCGATACAGAACGGTAACTTGGGCAGAGAAAGTAGCCCGGAAATCTAGTGCGATAACTCCTTTGATACCCGGAGAAACCCGACCTGAGCGGGTCTGGCGCTGCGAGCGTTCGCTCTCCGTATCCGTCCGTGAACAGGTGCTGCACGGGACCCAGCATGCACCGCGGCACAATGGGAGCACTATGAGCAGGTACAATCCACACAGCCATCCGTGCGACAGAAATTGTGGGCAAACTTCTCCCGTGTGCGTGTGCCACGGGCCACAATGGGCAGCCTGGGGTTGCATGATAAATGCATCATTAAATCTCGGGGAGGAATGTGTCATTATAGCGGCCCGTCCACTTTGGATTAAAAACAACGTCGCATAGCTAAAATAGTTGCTTAACAAGAATCACTGTGGATTAAATATTTCCCTGTTGTTTTCCCGTGTCTCACGTTACGAGCCAGCGAGGCATGCAGCCCGGGAACAAAGCGGACTCAATATCCCTGCATGCTGCCCACTGTATAGATTACTTAATAAATCTTAGTCTACTTTGAGACATTAAATCATTATTAAATTATTGCTAAATATTTACTGTACAGTTTTTTTAATATAATATCTAAATCGTATAAGACAGATAATGCTTTAACAACTAACAACATAAACTCTATATAACTGTATTTTTAGAAATTAATAAAAATATTACTAATGTAAATTGTAATATAATTAATATTTGTGTTGTTAATATTATAGGCTTGTTGTATGTGATTGACTATTGATATAAAGTCACAAATAAATATAAAAAGCTTATAAATACTACATTAACTATAAATATGATGTCTTCTGTTATACGTCCCTTTGTATGTCAGAATTTATATGTAGATTTCCAACTACAAAAAAAAAAGCAAACAACATAGTTGTTCAAGACAAATACACTATAATGGTGTAACACATGATTAACAAGACCAATAAATAACACATTGTTGCTTTGGAACAGCTGTTGAGGTGAAAATGGCTTGCTTGTGTTAAGACTGTACTTATTATGGTTCATTGATGAATATGTTTGGCTGTACATTATACAATGGTTCACTCCGTGTCAATATGTCTTTTGATCCACTCTATAAACTTGGCCACTCGGGTGTAGACTCCAGGAAGGTTAGGTCTGCCACAGCCGGACCCCCAACTCACAATGCCAGTCAGAAACCAGCGGCCCCCTGTGTGTGTTTGACAAGACAGAGGACCACCAGAGTCCCCCTGCAATCAAACGTTGGTTATATAAGAGAGAGATAGCTCATCTAATGCAATAAGCAGACTCTAATTATACTCTGAAACCAGAGACTAAGCCCATGTTTGGTTCATGAAGCAGGACCTAGTCCAATGCTTATCTTCTCTCACCCGACAGGCGTCCTGTTCTCCTGAAGCGATGCCGGCACACAGCATGCGGGGCGACACTGGGCCGTAGCTTCTCTTGCATTCGCTTTGGCTTATAATGCTGACCTCTGCCTTCTGCAAGACTGTGGGCAGCACCTTATCTGAACATACAGAGAGATAAGCAGTTAAATTGTATAACAGATTTTTAAACTGCAATCAGTCAATTGCAATTGGTTAAAAATAAAGTTATTGGACATGTACAAAACAGATCAGTGTTTAAAACTGTCTCCCTACCTTACATCAATTCACAATGATAAGTTAATAAGAATGATTTATCGTTTGAGCCAAATGAATGTCCAATTTCATGGAAAACGTCAGTTTGGCTTCAGGAATGTATGTCAGGTAAACTGCAATTTTATGTTTCAAACAGAGATGGCATCAGAGAGCATTAATGAATGATCTAGAAGCATTCAGACGCATCTAGATTGTTAGGCGGTCTTTACCCTGTTCAGACCGGTAGCCCCAACCAGTGACCCAACAACGATGCCCCTCGCTGAAGGCCTGGGAAGGGGCAGGCAAGCAGATAGGCTGGATGTATTGGTCTAGAGTAACGGGCCAGGCCTTCTTCAGCTGCACAAGGGCGATGTCATAGTCAAAAATTCTTGCATTGTAGTATTCGTGCACCACAATGCGACGGATCTCAGCCAGATGCTTGGCACTGCCCTGATTCAACATGCCCATATGAGCCATCCATTGACGTGGGTCGGATAACCTAAATCATGCAACATCGCACATCACTAAATAACAGGCTGACACTGTATTACATAGTAAAATGATATATAAAGTATGTACTGTACTGTACTGTACTAACCTCTCTTTGCTGAAACAGTGTGCTGCAGAAATAAGCCACTCATCAGACAGGACTGACGCTCCGCAATACAGCTGACCTGAAAAATGTAAGCTCACCTGCCATGGCCACTCCCCCTCTGCAGCGTTGACCCCACCCACAATTCTCTGCTGTAGGGAGGCTTTGTCAAAAACACGCTTTGAGAGGGCGGGACTGCCACAGGCTGCAAATCATATAGCGACAAATGAGATTAAAGCATCCCAGATGAGTGACATGCTGTGTGGGAGTGTGAATGCTTGTGTTTATGTACTATTTGTGCATGCAAATATATACAATACTATATATAATACTTATACATGGTGCTGACAAGTAAGCATTAAGCCATTAACATTTACATTAATGCCTTTGGAAGAAGCTTTTATCCACAGCGACTCAAGCTATACATTTTATCACTATGTGTGTTACTTGGAAATCGAACCCACAACCTTTTGCACTGCTAACACAATGCTCTGCTAGTTGAGCTACAGGACCAATAAAGATTATATAAAAGATTAAGAGCATTTAGGAGAATGAATAGTGATCAAAGCTCAGCTTGTTTCCTTTAATCTCCCTCTGATTCGATTCCAAAACACCCACACATACCAATTAATAAACAGCGTATCTATTCAGCCATTACAGTGAGGTCAACAGATCATAATAATACCAGCAATATCCTGAGAACACTGGGGTTAAACTTTAACTTATTCAACTTCTGAAGTCTCGTTGATGGATATGGAGCTTCCCTTAAACTGCTTTCATATCTCAAACGTTTTCATTCATAAAACAGACACAGAGTTTATTAAGGCATACATCTCATTTATGTCTTTAGCTAGTTAACTCCTGCTAGTCAATATTCATCCTCACCACAGTCATCCTCATCGCTGCGGTCCGAGCAGTCGGGTGACCCATCACATTTTGCGTTTTTCTTCAGAATGCAGATTCCGTTACCGCATTGGTAACTGACTCCAGAACAGCTAGTTTCTGCACAGCAACACGCCAGTCAACTGTACAATTGTACTGTACAATTGGTAATATTGACAGTTTTGCTTAATTTTGTGAAGATTTACCCTGAGTACAGTTGGTCTCATCTTTACCGCTGGAACAGTCCATCTCACCATTACAAATGTACAGTGGATGCAAAGGGGACGAACCGCTGCAGACTTTGGGTGGTTTGGCTGTCAGATAAACAGAACAGTTACAATTTTTAATATTTATAAATGTAATAAAATTAAATTAAATCTATACATACCAAGATAGCCATACAAACATCTCAGCTAACAGGTTGTAAAAACATTTCCAATAAATTACAAAAATATAAAAAAACAAAAATATTATGTTTTAAAAACTCTCACACAGTGTTTATTGTTTCGAGTGTCGATTGTTATACAATTAGTGTTTAACAAACTTTTGTGACTTCCTTCCTTTAAAAAAAGTCTTAAATGTGAAATGTAATCTAATTTGATTTGTGATGTTATCAGAAACAATGACAATATAATGTCTAAATACTTTGGGGCCACTGTATATTTTCAGTCACATGCAGTAAAGAATAAGCTACAAAAACCTTACCAATAGTATACAAATGTATTGAACTTAGTCTCACCCATTTTTAATTTAATAATGTTTTAATAACGTACAACAGAAAATCTCATCGCTTTCATCATGACAGTCGTCCACTCCATCACAGCGCCGGGACTTCTCCACACACAGACCCGTGGTGCACAGGAAGTGGCTGTCAGGACATGCTTGAGGAAAAAGAGTGAAACAAAGGGTGAGACCAGAACCTGATGTCCACTGGGTGCTGTGAGTCACTGAACTGACATCATATATTATTCCTGTGTTCCCAAGTCACTTCAGCACTAATGATAAATGACCAATTGAAATTGTTCTGCGTTTCCTCTGTTAGCATTGTTCTTACGCTGGTTGATGTTATAGCTGCTGTACGTGGCATTGAAGGGTTGGTCAGCATTTCGTGAGCTACAGAGGAAAACCACTTCAGGGTTTTGTGTAGGGATACGGAAGACAGTTGAGTGGTCAATGTAATTTCCGCAGTATCTGTAAATCCATCACAGTTATGTGCGTCTTAGTTTTCACACCACAGATGAACTTTCAGTCAAAACTGCATGTTACTTTTTACAGGTGTTAATAAATTGGTTTTTGAGATTTAAATTGAGGTTTAATACATTTTTGAGATAGGACAGATAAGTTTTAAAATAGTCTCCATACCATGACCCATTTTGCAATGGTAAGTTTATAATAATGATATATAATTTTTGCTGTCAGTTACAATTTCCCAGGAATTTTTTCAGTTTGGCTTTATTTGATACATAATAAAACGTAATAAAAGTATTTTTTACGTAATAAAAGTATGTACAGTAACCTGCAGTTTTATTTTTCAAACAGAGATGGCGGTAGAGAGTATAAAAAATTACAGCTTGCAGCTATAAACCGAAACAGCTGAGGCAGTTAAAGTAACACTTACATAATCTCATTGACCTTCCACCAGCCATGTTCACAGTTTTGCGAGTCTTTTGGTTTTAGCATGTAATTCTGGAACCTGAGAGCCACACCCAGAGAACCGCCAGATATCTGACCAACCAACACCCAGCAGAAAACACCACATGTCATGTAGGTACTGTGGGTAAAATCTCTGCCCACAACTAACCATAAACTCCTCTATAGAAGCTGTACCTGAAACTTCCAGGTGCAGGAACACTGGCGGGGCAATAAATTGGGGTAGAATGGACTGGTTATCACTCCAGCATCACCTGGACCATTTGGTAACGTTATCATATTTACACACTCTGTATGGGGAACACAAAGTGGATCATAATTACATCATACATACACAATGCAATCATATCGATATTTACATACTGTACATGTTCAATGAAACAAACTCACGTTCTTCTAAAAGGGCCTGAAAAAGACCTCGGAAGATCTTGCTGCCCTGTGTGAGTCTGAAGGATAGCAGCATAACATTGGAGGTGGAGACCAGTGAGACTGGGACTGATACAGATTCACAAAACCTGCAGAGGACACATCCAGACCATCTAAGCTAATTATCTCAGTTTGTTTTCAAAGACTTGATGCTAAAACTGCTTCTGTTTACTGTAGAGTTAATAAATCTTTGATGGTTAAAAGATGAATATGAGGTCAATGTACAAAAGTCACGTTTATGGACATTTTTGACAGTTTTTCTGTCAGATTAAGCTCTCCTGTCTTCATCTTGGTTTATGTGTGTTTTCATTGAACTCAAGACTCAATAGACTTCTATTGCAGAAGCAATAGAAAAAAAATGATACAACACATTCCTGCTTTTAATATGTAAACAAATAACACAACAGAACACAACTGATCCCCTATAAACACAACTGTGAGCAAGTTATCCCAATACTTACACTCACAATCTAGATAGAAGGATAAAACATTGTTGTTCTTTTAAATTGCTAAAACGTGTACATGTAAAAACAGGCAATAACAATAACCAATTTGGCCTCATGTTCATCTTTTAATCACAAAAAAATTTGTTGAGCACTAAAAAGCTGAGCAATTTTTGCTGAAGGTTACAAAATATTTTTTTTCTGCTCCAATACTAATGCAGGGCACCGTATGTTTAAATCAGGTTCTATCACAAACCTGTAGAGAACCATGCCTCTCATGGGAAGCAGGGCATCGTACACTGTGAGGGCATCATAGACGCAGTCACTGGGTTCAATGCGCAGACTCCTCACTGTGAGTCTGATGAAGGAACCAGGAGAACTGGTCAGTTTGATGTGGCAGCTCAAGCCGCCCCACGAGGAGAAAACGTTGAGAGGAACGGTGACGTCAGGAACACCAGCGTACAGCTTATCCACACACTGAGATCCTGATGAGATACAAATGAGACAAATCAACAACTGTAAGTCAATACAGCCACAATGTACAGCAGTAGAAATAAATCATGCATACTCAAAAAAACCTTTCTTAAGCCTGTTTACTAGTTAACAATTTAATTAAACAGGAACTTATGACTCACCCATAGCTGTTGATGTATAATCCGACCGTAAAGCAACTAGGAAGACAATATACACAATATATATCACAATATATATGGTGTACATATATCCTTACATTGTAAATGCATTTACACTTATATGTATATACAACATATACATGACGTAGCAGCTACATAGGCAGTGATTGGCTGAAGTTACCATTGACAAGAATAGAGTCGATGTCAACAGGAAGACCCTGCAGGAAGCCCACCGAGGATCTGTTCTTCAGACTGGTGAGCACTGAGTCTCTGAGAATGGCACTCACACACTCCTCACACACTGCGGGAGTCTTCAATTGTGGAACCAAGAAGATCATCCAAAAATGCACCAGCACACCCCCTTTGTTATTGTTACTAATGAGTGGACAGGAGAGAGATTAGACACAGAGCCCAGTAACCAACAACCTACACAGACCTTCTGCAGTAATACTGTTCTGTGTCACATTTACTTTACGTTTATTCATCTGGCAGACGTTTTTAACCAAAGCGACTTACAGTTAATTTTTTATCAGTACTTTTTTTTTTTACTTTTTTTATCAGTACTTCTATTTCCCAGGATGGAACCTACAACCTTTGCGCTGCTAACGCAATGGTTCACCAGATAAAATACAGGAACCTACAGCAAGCAGAACTGGATCATTTTTCATTTTAAAAAGGTCTTTACTGAAAATACACATGACGCTCACCAAACATGGTCAACAAATGACAATAATTATTTTAACAGTATTCAACATTAAGACACTTCTTCAAATTTCAAATCTGAAAATGATTTTCTGAATTGCATGTCAAAGTAGTCATTCAAAAAGCCATTCATTGTATCATTGTCAGCTAGCTGTACCTCAGATCAGAGATGATGGTTTGTTTGTACAGCCTGGACACCGATGATGTTCTGTACACACTGGTTATCTGGACGGAATACAAATATTAAGGTATATTATGGTATGCAAGTGTTATTGTTATTGCGCTGTATTTACATTGTGTTTGCGTTTGGCACTTGCCACATGCTGTATGTGGTTCGCCATAGATACAAACTCGCTAGAGTCTGCGTGCCGGTACTCTGGTATGAACTCTACGTTGGCGACACGGAACATGCCAGCAAAATACACACCACTGTTGCTCTCTCTCCGAACTAAAAACACACAGATGTTGTGGACATCAATACTGTCATTACAAACTGATGTTTAAACATCACACTGTATGTTCATGCATCATGCATGTATTGCTCACATATGAAAACCCAGAGAAGTGACCACATTATCACCACAATGATAAACACCACCACTGTGATGAGAATGACCAGATTTTGTAGATTCCATAGAGGGTGTATTTTCTTTTTGGGTTTTTTGGGTCTTCTCCTGCGTCTGTGGTATCTTGTACATAGTTTATGAAGAGTTGCGTCGACTGTAGCCACTTCCACGGACACGTCAGTTACCTGAAACCACAGGTATGTATCATATTCAGATCTGCTGCAACAAACTAACAAAAACACACACAGAAAACATGACAACTGTTGCTAATAATAAAACTAATGTGATGATATTGATTTTAGTAATGATGATGATTATTATTATTTTAACACTGTATTACGTTGTTTACAAAATAAGGCTATGCATTTACATTTATCCATTTGGCAGACGTGACTTACAGTGTATTCAAGGTATGCATTTGATCAGTACTTCCTTAGGAATCGAACCCACAACCTTTGCATTGCTAACACAATGCTACAGTATAATTGATAAAGTCTATTTATCTACTCTTGTACAGGTTTGTGTTAACTGTTTTTTTACAGTCCTATTGTATGAATTTAAAGGGTTTGTCACAATTGATGCACTCCAGAGACAAACAGGACATCAGTCTTAAGTTTTAAATGTAAGGTATGTGGCAGTGCTCTCTTATCAACAACATATATTATTGCAACACAGGCTTAAGGTTACAAGAAAAAGCCAATCGGTAATTCTGAGAGATCCAGGTTGGTTACAAAATCCATCTCACCGTGAGTTAGCACGACACAAGCCTTTTCCTGGAAATAAATGACTATTATTATTATATATTATTTTATTATTATTATTACGATCAGTTACCGCAAATCTGTTATAAACTAATTCAGGTCAAAGATAAAACATTTTAATAGGACATTATAGCACATTTTGGTACCTTGGTAGGCAAGCTATTCGTAATAAAATGAAGTATAAACAAAAGTATAAACAATGTATAAGTAAGCATAACCAACGTGTAAACAATCAATATGGTAACCATGTAGTTCAATTAAATGCATGGAAGTTATATATGGTGCGATATGTGGTGTTACTAAACGTTTAAAGAGCAGAAAGTTATAATGTGTGTTTAGCAATAATGGCATTTGACTGACTGTAATTTATTACTTATAAAAGGAAGTTATGTGAGAGGTGAGTGCGGGTGCACGTCTGTCAACATGACGGCAATGGTCAGCTGCGTCTGTGATAAGCGCAGCCCCATCACCGCAAGTCCATTGTGTCGCTCCATTCATGCATTATTTACATCATGTCATCCCATCTCGGTCACTGAATTTAATTTAAGGCGAGATAACCGGCCAGTCTTTTGTAAAGAATTAAAGCCTGATTTAAAGCCTCTTCTTTCTTAAAAAAAGAAGAAAACTCCCAGTAAAATATGGGTTTTTACAAGAAACACGATTTCTTTGAAAATCTGCAAAAACGAGTCATGCCATTGCTTAGTTGTTATAGACGAATCAAAGTTATTACTATTATTGCTATTACTCTATAATCACGTCACTTTCACCACAGTACCACATTTATCCACAAAAACGCAATAATAACAAAAGTTATCTTTGACCAGTTGCTATACGAATAAGTGACACAAAGCTTTAAGGATTCTCGCATTGTTTGAAGAACATCACATATTGGTTTATTACAGCTTCACATTGACCACATTAACTTTAAAAGAGGAAAACTATGGTTGCCATGGTAATTTAGATAAGACCCTCCAGTAGCGCAAGTTACTCACGCTTGTCGCATCTTCTGGGGCCGAGTCGTCCTCGCTCCCCTGGCCCCCTTCTTCTCTCGCTGTTTCCATGGGACAAAATCATTCATTTGGACCCGAAACCTACTGGGAGCCCGTCAGGCATCGCCACAACCCGCCGACTGCCTGGGAGCGCGACGCAAACTCGATCGGCGAAATGAAACCGAACTGCGAGTCTCGTCCGACCCAGCAGAGTGTAACTTTATCCGGTCATGTGTGCAGACAGTGAGCCCTGTGTTCATTTACCCTATACGTTCATTCAACCCGTTTCAACCATTGAGGGAACTAAACATGCAACTTCAGCCATTCGTCGACTTTATGATGCATTTAAACACGTGTGTTGGCACAGAATGCGTACATTTATTTAAACATGATCAATGTTAATGTCTGCTTACTTTTAAAGGCTCCAGCCTCAGGTGAAGCAATACAAACATACAGACACAAAGCCGAATACAAACCGTGACACTCACACACTGAAGGCTACAAAACGAGCCTGTATGTTCAGGCACGTGTCATTCAGAATACAGTTCCTACTTGTATGTATGTAATATACATATCCACGTGTATGCATTGAAAAATAAGTCATATGGTCCTGTAACATGGCATCGTTTACGGATTTTCACATCGGGCGATGTATAAATAGTCAATGTTTGAGTGCCATGCGGAAAATGTTCCTTTCGGTCACTTCCTGAAGAGGGCGCTGCGCGCCAGCGAGTACCACAGGTGAGCTGGTTTCTTCTTCGGCTCTGCTAAAGAAAAGACCTGCTGCTGCGGGACGCTGGTTGGAACGGTCACGTGACGCTGGTGGACCGGATGTAGGGGCTGATGGTGGGGAGGCACAGAATGGCCAGAATAATTCATTTCTGGAAATGCACAAACACAAAATGCATCTTCATTATTAAAGCTGGACTCCATAACCTTTGTCTGTCTAATTTTTTAACAAAATTTCAGGGTGCTTGTAAGGTTACTGTTACTGTATATGAATTATGCTGCCAAAGCAAATTTAGAGCCAAGATGAATTGATACAGAATTGGACCGTATTCAGCACTGAAATGGCACAAACAGAAAATGTTTGACAGGACGTACTTTTCATTTTGCCTTTTTTAGATTGTCTAGCGTTCTGAACTGCTTGCTTTCTCTGAGCCTCTGAAATCTCTATCCCTGAAAAGAGAAACACAGACACATCACCTTAACAAACATCGTTCTTTTAAAAACATTGCCTGATTCAATAAAAAGGCCATTTTTTATGCTAATTGGTTCCTTTAGCCCCAAGACTCACCCATCTCTCGGTCCTCTTGTACTCGTCTGCGCTCTCGCTCAAACGCTTGCAACCATCTCTGCTTGTCCTGGTTCTTTCTGCAGGACAGAACACACAGAACCTCCAGGTTCTCGGAATGCCGCAGGGAGAACGCGTTCTTCAGTAAGCCAAGACTGGGGTGTCGCCCATCAGAGTGGTCGATTACCTCGAGGTGGTCCGAGTCCAGACGCCAGCGGTAGTGCAGGAGGTCTTTCCGCAGAACGTCTTTCTTACAGAACACCAGCTGGTGGTCAAACAGGAAGCAGCTGCGTTGTTGGGTCTTTCCGGGCCGCACCATCTGTGTCAGCTCGCCTGAGTGGATCAGCTCAGAGCTCCGTGTTAACACATCATCTCCCTGTTCGGAGGTGGAGAAGAAAAGGTGTTGATGAAGGACTACTTTAGAGAAGCTACTCTGAACATACATCAGAATTTTACAATCATCAAACAACCGCTGCAGCCTGAACTCCAGTATTAATTTATTCAGTATTCATTTTTTTGTGGTTGTTTATAATAGTCTTTGTAAATTGTTTAAGTCATGCTGACAAAATCAAGCACAAATAAGCATATTTTTTTTAATGAGTTTGTTATTTCCACATTCTTCATTGAAAAACCTTACAAATGATGTTTGATTTGTTGGTATGGACATAAAAAATGAATAAAGCAAGAAGCTCACCAAGTCAAATCTCTTCATACAAATACATTAACAATAGTGGGTGATACCTTCAATAGTAATGCTGTAGCATCTGAATAATGTTAAAACAATGTTAGTGTTTTGTCGCTAACCTCCCAGTGTAGGATGGACACCTGCCAGTGAGCAATGGTGTCAATGCTCTCAAGACGTCTTTTCCTCTCGTTTATAAGACTCGCCACATTCTTCATTGCTTTGTGTGCGCCACAAACCCCTAAATAGTCACTATGGGCAAAACCACACTATCAGTAAAAATGTGTAGCTGATACAATGTGTTTGACTGTTCCATTTCTCAGGTTTTCATAGCAATCATAGAATAATGAGCTTTTGACTGTTTTATAGACTTTGCACCAAAAATTACACCAAATAATAAGCTACCTGTGATCTTTGGGCGTGTATTTCAAGAGTTCTCCTAGCTGAAGAGGATATTTGCAGATCTTCTGTACAGGTGTGAGTAAGAAGCCGGCGATGGAGATATCAATCATCTGCTGAAGGAGTCGACACGCCTCGAAAAAGTGCTTGTATCTCCTTTGTTTCATTAGACGATGTAATTCAGCGCACGCTGCTGGGTGAGTGTTACAGTACTCTGAGTATATAGAAAAACCTTCCCTCTGAGACAAGGAGAGAAACAGATTAGAAATATGAGCTATTAAACACTTTTATAACTACAAACTTCATAAAGTTTGTGTGTTTAAAGATACCTGTTGAAGGAAACAGGAGCCAATTTCACTCAGATGAGGGTTTTCCTTGTTGTACTTCTTCTCTAGATCCTTCAGAAATGTTCTCTGGAACTTGTAGATGTCTTCAATGTTGCTGAAGATCGTCTTTAGCTGTGCTTCAGTGAACATGCCAGGGTGCTTCCTACATTGACGGATGTATCCCTACAACAGATGTGTAAAATTTATAGTTGCATCGCTGCAGAGAGTTATCTTCGCAATGCTCCTTGTTAAGGGTTTGACCAGCAGAGGTCAGCAACAAACAGTCCCCAAAATGTAGTTCTGGATGTTTGGATAATGCATGTTTGGAACAGCATTGTCAAACTACTGCACTATATACTATATGTATACTATGCAAAGAATGCAAAAGTTCTGTATGCATAATACCTTGTGTATTTACTACATTAGCAAAATGAGCAGTATACAGCAGTGCACTGTATCCCACAATGCAATGCATTCAACTTGACTTTCCATATATGGTGTCATGAACGAACTGGAAGTAATATTTCTTACATCACGTTCTTGACTCATTATTAACAAATGTAAAAAAAACAATGTAATGTGTTGAGGTCACATAATCACAAGTACCACACTACTGCTTGACGTGTTAATTTTTAATCTGGATAAGCGTCACGTTTTTTTAAATAGTACAATAGTACAACAGTCTGTGTTTTCTAGAATTGTATGTGCCTAGCAAGGTGACTATCTGGGGCAGAGTTAAAGATGCTATTAAACTAATCTAAACGCTACACCCACATTCTAACAGATAATGTTAGTTATTGAATGAAGGCAAATGTGGGTTTTATTTCCTTTTAATCTGAAATTTAAATGACAGATGTGGGATAATCTATCATGCTAGCCACGTTGAAGATAAGGGTTCCTTTCGGATAAACAGTTTATATAGACCAGGAACAGGGTGCAGATACGAAGGTACAGCAGAACCGTAACAGCTGCTCACCTCACAGATGTCTTTGAGATGTTTGATGTAAACACGCTCAGTGTCCATTATCTCTTTGACCACATTAGCTCTCATCTGTTCTCGGTGCTCAGAGCTTTGTTTGTTTGTGTCCGAGGGGACGGACTCTTCCACGCCCGGTACGTTCTCCACACCATCGCTGCTCGAATCTTCCTGATTTACCCGAACCTTAAACATCAACAGGTTTATTAAGGTTAATCTCCTAGGATCAAACAACGTAATAAACCAATAATCAGGTGACCATGATTTAACACAAAGAGGCATTTAACTGATTGAACTGGTTAATCTTCTTCAACAGGGCTTGATCCAATCACCTCAAGCCTCTTTGTGTTTGATTGACTCATCTTGTTGGTTCTTAAGAGGAAAGATTTGGTACACTTAAGAGGGAGATCTGATACACGCATTATCTAAGGCTGAAAACAAAGAGCTTCATTCCATTCTCCCTCATCTCTTTTAAACCGGTCACTCACCACATAAATCCATAATGACACATACGGCATTTCCTATTGGGCCACCCAGAACAACCATGCAGCCTGTCTCACTACAGCCCTGGTATTCAGATTTGTCATAATGAGCCAATCAGAACGGCTCAGCCGAGACACATTGCTAGTCACACCGGTAGAGTAACTCACATCTCAAATGCTGTGATCACATGGGTTTGAATTGGCTTTTGTTTCACAGTCTGTAGGGTCACAATGCCACTCACCCTCACAAAGCTGGAGGGGAACCACGCCTGACAGTCGCCCACCATCCCCCACCACCAGTCCTTCTCCTGAACGTCTAAAACCTGGATCACATCCCCAGCTTTGAAGGCCAGTTCCTGCTCCTCCATCGTGACATGGTCCCACAAGGCCTCTGCATACACTGCATGACCTGAGTTTATGTACTGAAGAAGGAGAGAAACAGAGATTGTTGTCACTCTAAAGGTACACATACAAACACATGGAATAAGTAAATGCTGGAAGAATTTTTGAGTGAACTACATCTTAAAACCAACAGAAAAATGCTTTTCATGTAACCTTTTGATAAAGTAACGTTACTATCTCACACATCCCACCTGACTGAGTGTGAAAATGTCAACTTCAGGTTGGAGGTACGGTGTCCCTTCCGTCAGTTCCTCAAAGCTACCATCCTCTTCACTGACGCTGTCCTCCAACATTGGACTGGAACAACCATCTACAATTCAACCACACACACTTCCTGATGTTTGAAAAGATCAATATTTCCTCTCCATCAGTATAATCACACAATACAGCCGCTCATATTTTCAGCTCAAGTGGGTACAAACACACTCACCACTGAGCACTCTATGGCCTCTGCGTCGCCCCATTTTATCCAAACCGATAGGAGTGCTTTGGGAGAAGGTGCAGGGTCTCAGGCGGGCAGATACTGCCCGGTATGGGGGAACTCTGTGAGACGGTACCGGAGGACGAGAAACCGGCTGCAATGTACAAACACAGATTAAATTTCTTCAGCATCATCCAGCAGAGCTTATGTTCATAGATGGTATGTTTAATGACCTGTGAGAAGTTTGTATTCATTAAAACCTGACCTATGACATTATAAACCCATAATGCTACAAGCTAAGAGAAAAATTGGAGGTTGCAGGTTCGGATTACCGTTATGGGTAACTTATTATGGGTAAATCTTTCTCAGATAGTGGAGACATGTAAATTACGTTCATCAGCTACTTTAAAATAACAGTAACCACATCATACAGAGGCCCATAGGATTAACCTATACGCATTCTGAAACCTTTTCAGCCTAGCTCATGAATATTAACTGATAAGGTCACAGTATTCAGGCACAAGTCTGTTTTGATTGGCAGGCACTTGTGAACTGCTTGACACGGGCTTCTGCTGGGTCCTAAAGGCATACTTTTATGTGGCCTTTAAGAACCCCAATCACTTGTATGTGGTTTGGGCCTGACAATTTATTTGGCCTGTTCAAAAATATTTATGCTACTACTAGAAATCATATATAATTTATCATTTTTTGTATAAATAAAAATGCACAAAGCCTTACAGAAGGCAAACTTTCAGTGTCGTCCTTCTGCTCAGAAGATGAACAAGATTCGACTCCTCCAATAACAGAGATGGGACGCCTTTTTCTGCTCTGGGCTTGAGTTCTGACATCACCATTCTTCTGTTCATCACTCTCGGTGTAGCTCCCATTGCTGTTGTAGTCCATCTGGGAACTGTAGTCCATAATCTCACACTCTTTGTCCTCCTCTGGGATACAGAACTTTGATCTGTCCAGATGGCCATAGTCAGACACTGGGCGAGGTCTAGGGCGACCGACCCGTTTCCTGGGCACTAAGGAAGTAGGCGAGTTACCAGCAACGGCTGGTGAGTTTGGTGTTGTTGTTAATGGTGGTTCTGTGGAACAGGTGGTTTTGACAGGTGAAGCTGTGGCGTCCTCATCGCTTGTTTTCAGAAGAGCTTTGAAGACTAGATCTTCTGATGAAGCCTAGAGAATTAAATATCTGCTATTAGGATTCAATCTTCTTTAATCCAGTGATCAATACAAAATACTGCATTTCGCAGCTAACAAGGAACATTCTCAGAATGTTCTATAACAGTATGTTTTCTCACAGCTACCTCATTAAACCTGAAATTGTCAACTTGGTAATTATTTTGATGCTTAATGTGATAATTCATACAACAGATAATTATAAAAAGCAACTGAAATTACATTTTAAAATGCAAATCTTTTTATGATATCAAAGCTAAATATTTAGTTAATATAGGCAATATAATATAGGCAAAATATCTACGTTTGTAACCCTGTGTACACCAACACAACAGACAGCAAAGCTAAGAAAGTACAGAATGTTTTTGTTTGCATTCATGAATCAACCCAAGTTGGATTTTGAAAGATATTTACTGTTCCGATATTACCAAACATCAACACTGAACAGAGCTTTGAGATTTAAAAACATCCTGTACATACAGAAATCAAACACATTGATTGGAGGTCTTTCTGTACACGGCTAATCGCTGTTTAATTTGCTTGTCTGTCTACACTTTGTAAAACACACAATATCTTACCTGTAGCTCTTCTGTTTCTCTTTGTGCAGAATTCCATAGACACTGAAAAGGGACACATTGAACAAGCACCATGATGAAAAACCAAACACACAAAATAAGTTCCTCTTGGCTTGTCTACTTCATTTTGTCATATTTCTTTATTGGATTGTGTGACCCGTGTACGTTTGTGTCTATGCAGGCTTGGTCTGATTGTTGGACTTTGTCCCCTAGGGAGGAGACACTGTCCTTGCTCATACGTGTCCAACCTCAGGCTGGAACTGCACTGAAGCAAACCTGCTAATCATATAAAACAGCTAATCATTAACTGTACCTGCTGTCATTGTGGAGTGTCACACAGCTGCCCATGTGACAATTCAACTCCAAAGTCTTATTGGACGAGTTGATCGACCAATCAAGCGACTGCATCAACAACAATAAAACTAATTGTTAAAATAGAACAGTTTGAACTCAAGTGTTCCCTTAGCATAATTTGTTCTGGATGTTCTACAATGTCATCTGAGATCAAGGTAAGTGTTGCATCATAAACCAGGATCACCTGTGATGAAACTATGATGCAAGACATACTTCAGCAAAAATGTCTTTGAAATCTTAAGACTTTGTATGTCAAAGGTCAAAATTGGATTTTTGGTAATCAGTCATGTGACATTGTACAACCTGTCATCTGTCTTGTACTTTTAGACATATCAAATTCAGCCAGACAGAAAAGTACCTGCCCAGACTTGCTGCTTATTATCCATTAGAACAAAACATACAGTCAAACAGCATTGTCTTGGGACGAAACAAACAAGCCAGCAACCAACCCAGCCAAGCAAAGTCAGCACAAATCCGCTTGGCATTAACTGCTTCCCCGCTAATTACTATCGTTCATAATAAACACCGCAGGCCATGTCTTTATGAAGTACAAGGCCATAAAAAGCATGTTTAATATTCCCTGCTGAATAAAACAACACAAACGGTTTTCCATTACAAATACCATTATTAACCATCAGCTGTTTCCATGCAAGGCTGAGTGGCAATTTCAGAGAGGCTAGCAATAGCAAAAGAGACATTATCGTTTGATGCTATGAAGATATTTTGCAAATGTCTTACCTTCACATTATCACCATTGGTTGTCTGCATTTGGCTGGGTCTTGAACACTGAGTGTGTGTTTGAGAGTCGTGGCCATTTGTTTCATTTTGATGGTACTCCATGGATTCACAGTTCCTTTCCAGCAAACAGGCTGGAACATCTGAGCCTAAATCTGTTGAGGACACATCTACACACTCACTCATGAGGGCTGTTGTTTTGCTAGGAGGCTCAAAACAGTCATCAAGGGTAGAACCAAAGAAGGCAGGACAGGAAGGGGCGGGGTGTAAAGTTGGGATGTGTTGGTAATTGTTAGCTTGCGTGTCCTGTTGGGCCTTACTGGATGTAGAGGAAGGCCTTCGCTGACGCTCAGTTTTTGGAAAACAAGGTGTTCTTCGGGAGTAGTCATCGTGGAGCTGACTCAAAGGTGACAGTGGATCTTTAGAGGTGGGTCCTGGGATGTTTTTACATTTGACTGACAGGTCTGTTAAACTGCCCACGAGTTTTCGCAGGTGTCCTCGTGTTCTCATGGGACTTGAACTATGGTTCTGCAAGTTAACAGATGAGGAGCTGGAGGCCTTCTGAAGAACTGTAGTACTGGTGCATTCTGGGTTCTGGGTTCCAGCTGAAGTCGCTTTGTGTCTAAAGTGACCCTTGTAGACATGGAGATTTTCTGCACTTTTGCTTAGTCTACTCTGAACCTCAACATCTTCTTGGGTTGCGAGGATCTTGCAAGGCACAGTGGACTTTACAGTGCTGCTGAGAGAACACTGAGGGATGGGCACACTAGCAGATGGGGTCTCTGACTGTCTCTGGACTATGTCAAGCAGTGGGATGCGTCCTGCTCTATAAGCTCTGCGGATACTCTGAGAGAAGTGAGAATTCCTCTGAAACCCACCTTCTTCCATCTCACAATCTTCTTCTTTATCTGAAACCAAAGGAACCTTTCTAGTTTGAAAGTGTCCATTTGACACTTTATCACCTTCCATACACGTGCTCTGATCGGCTGTGACGTCTCGTTTGGTTACCAGGAAACTACTGGTTTCCACATTAACCACTGTGGAAAGATTTCTCTCCTGACTGGCTGCCATAGCATTGCTTCTGTTCTGGATTCCTTGGAGCACAGAAGAACGCAGTTTTTTGAAAGAACCCATAACACGAAGGCTAGACAGTCCAGACCACGCTTGGGGCGTGACGGGTGGACCTCTGTCCTCACACTTTGTCTGTGTGGAAAACAGACATACAACTCTAGGCTTGGCCTGGCCATTAGCAATCACGGGAACACACTGTGCCTTAGAATGCAGTCGGTTGAATCGTTTCTCCTCATAGAATGGCTCAGATAGGACAGGCTGAACCTGGTCCCTACAGCTTGACTTGAGACTTGGATTCATCTGCTGCTCCTCTTTGAAAGATTCGTTTGTTGGGTCATAGCTGTGCGAGGAGCCTTGTGAGCCAGACAAAGGAGCCTGCAGAACCAACAAAAAGTGGACATAAGGTAACCATACAGTCATACAAACAGGTTTGTTGTCAATGCCCTGCATTTAAGTCTTCAAATAATGAACATAGGAAGTTAGAATAATAAAATGACCTCTTGTTTACACCTGCAGGAAATTTTACTTCACACATCAATGAAACGATACAAACCTGTGTAATCTGTTTTAAATGCACTGTGGTAATGTCTTGATCAGTTATATTATATTGAAACTTTACACTCTGTCCTCGTTGTACCTTAAATGCTAAGCATTAGCACAGTTGAAGTAACTCAAAGCTTGTTTCCCCACCTGTAGGTGTAAATGTAGCTTCTGCACTTATACTGCACTTTCCTGTTAAACATCAATAATAATAGTTTGCTTTAACCTGATAAGTGCTTTAACTTGAAAAAGTGCTTTACTGTAAATGATGGCTATATTTTTATATGACTGAGAAAGAGGCCCCTCACCAAGTGTGGAAGTCATAGCTTGGTGCGATGTTAGCTTTGATGAAAGGCTTCTGTTAGCATGACTAAGCAATGAAAATTGCTAATCCTTTGTGATTAATGGAACAAATTGCCCAGTTTTTGGGTTTGGGGCTTTTGGAGGTTGAGCCGTTTTAACCATGTGGTTGCCGTGTTCTCTGCCTGAACAGAATGCAAACAGATACGATGTACTTATACTAGATTTGGATGATTTGTCTCAAAATAATTACCTACAGGCATTATGTCTGAACAACTTGTTCAAACTTTTATTCAGGAAATCAAGAATAGAAATGGCAAAAGTAGCAATGACTTTAACTGTTACAAAAACAGGAAGTCCCAGATCAAATTCACATTTTTGCAGGGATGACAGACAAACATCAATGCTATGCTCCACAAACATCTGTTCACATCTATCACAGAACACAACCTACATATAATTGAATATTTCAGTTGTCTCTGTATATAAAGCAAAATTAGAAAAAAGTACCTTCTGTCCTGCACTGTGAGCATATGTTGATTTCACCTCAAACACCAAACTCTATCAACTCCAGCTACACACAAGCCCTTAACTCCATCAAAGCATGAAGAACAAGAGCTTTAAAACACTGTGATTTTTTCAGTCAACTCTCACACGCTGCTAACTTGCAGTTGAACGTCTCTCCTATTTTCCTCTTTGGCATCATCACTGCCTTCACTGCAAAGTCAGAATTAATTAAGAGATTAAAGAGAAACCCCTCCGTATGGCTAGCGGCTAAAGCCAGGCTCAAAACGAAACTCCCTAAACAAAAAGACAGACAAACATAAACACATACACGCCTACTGAAGCTGCTAGCCAACGTGCCTAAACACACCTACAAGTAACATGAACAGATCATGCATGCTAACTTCTGAGGCTACATTCCTAACGTCACGCACAAACCCGAATGATGCAAGCAGATACTTTCTCACACCAATATGGGATGAGATTTTAAAATGTTGGTTAAACTGACTTCCCTTAAAATTATGAAGATTATTCATAGGTTGTAATTGTTGATGCCGACAATGAGTTTGCTTTGCAATTCAAATAATTAGGCACAAGCCCAAAATGATGCTTCCTGACTAAGGAATTTTCTAAGAATAACTCGCCACACCGGTTTTGATAATCTGCCCAGCTGGATGAGCAAGACTGCCGTCAAATCACTCAGGAATGATGCATCTTGTGTTCTTAATAAACAAGTCAGATAAAAATTACAAGAGCTATTATTGCCACAAGAAATTCCAGGCATTTTTACTGGCTGACAAACGTTGCTTTGTCAACCCAGACTCTGATTTATTTCATGTAAATGATCAGATAGTTTTGTTCTGACCCTGGAGTTAAAATATGTATGTAATGTTAGACTCACCAATTAGTGACATTTCCACCGTCTGAGAGAAAGTCTGTCTGTGAGAACATTGAAGGATTCTAGCATTCTTCATCGCTCGAGATCCTCCTCACGCAAACCTACACAACTTTTTGAACCACCCATCTCTCTTGTAATCTGATTATAAGGCTTTATCAGTCTGGACTAGCATCAATATATATTCATACTGTCAAACACACTCATGTAAAGAGAGAGAGAGACAGAGAGAGACAGACATAGAGACAGAGAAAAGGGAGAGACAGACAGAGACAGAGAGAGACAGACATAAGGAGAGAGAGAAAGAAAGAAAGAAAGAAAGAAAGAAAGAAAGAAAGAAAGAAAGAAAAGAAAGAAAGAAGAGTCTGATAAGTTTAGTGTACTGCACAACCATAAACGTACAGTGAACAGGAGAGTGATTTATTGTGTTTTGTTTGGTTACTGATACCACCTACAGTACCATATTACGACCCACTTCTCCTTTTTGTCAGTAAGACAGGGTAGTGTAGCTAAGAGGGAAACACGCCCTGCCCGCTGCAGGCATGGGAAGCGTCAAGCAGAGACACATGTGAAACCTCATTCATCTCACCTATCTCCTGACCTGCATTTATCAGCTCCACATTCACCGCTGCAGGACATGTCAATATACTTTCAACTTCCTGGGAAAGTTTTAAGGGTGGGTATCTCAAAATGTCTAAATCACATTTCATCCCCAATATGTATTTGTATATGTTTTTGTTAACAATTAAAGCTGCAATCAGTTACATTGACCTTTCTATCGCAATCTCTGTTTAAAACATGACAGTGCAGGCTACGTTTCCTCCATTACATATATTAGTAAAATAAACCCATACCACCATTTTCCACATGCAACAGCTTACACTTCAAATTATTAACATAAACTTAGCATTGTGAATTAGCGTAAGGCAAGGAAACGTTTCTGAACGCTTATCAGTCATGTTCTTGCTCAATACCAATTTTTGTCCATTTTTAAAGTTACAAATTGCAGCTTTAAGCTAAAGTTTCAATGCATCTTTTTTTGCTTAGGGGTGAAACATGGCTCAGGCATGTTCATGTTAGGTCTTATAAAACTGACAACATGTCAAAACCCTCACTGTGGAGCCACAAAGGTCTTTACTCTAAATTAACCAAACAAATTTCCACTGTTAATAGCATAAATAATAAACGCAGGTAGACTGTGGCAAACATTGCAGGGATTAAAAATAGCATACCAAAATATTTTCATTGGCAAACCAAAAGAACACTTACAGTCAACACATTTGTGTTATATCAGGAACTATAATAGATGGGCAGGGCGCGAGTAAGATTTAGCCTTAATTTATGGTGGTGCACCAACCCTGGCTCATAAGTCACAATGAGGCATAACAGTGTCTTATGCACATCTTGTGATAGCCAAACCCTCTCATTATGAGTGTGGAGGAGTGCATGCCGTTGCATGTGTTGATGTCTAACCTCAAAGTAATTGTTTAGAGCAGGAAAAGTGCTGGAATAAGTATTTTAACTATTATGCATTACAAAATAATTGCAGTGAAATTTCCAGGAACGATAAATAGTCTGTGACGTATTACGTCACGGTAGCACGTGGTTTGTACGACACACGTGCAACAAACCTTGACAACTCGATGACAACGTATGTGATGGACAAACGTGTATGTAAAGTTTCATTAATGTTAGTTTTTGCATGGTGCAAAAAAAAAAAATCACCTTTACCACAAAGAAACGCTTTCAAGCATGCGAGATCAAAACAACTATTTCAGGTTTAAAAGTGCGCCTGGGTGGGTGAATGCGATTACGGGGGGCTTTCTGAGGAAATAAAGCTCTGGTTTATTTGTGAGTTTAATTAACTCGGTCTCTGTAAAGCTCTTGAAAGCGGCTCTCAATCCAGCATCTCCCTACAAGCTTTGCGCGTTCACGCCCCCCGCATCACCATGACAACCAGAGGGTCAGTAAAGCGTACACAATACCCCCCCCCCCCCTTTTGAACCCAACTAAACTGCCCAGATGATAATGAAGGGCAAGACGATCTTTCCACACTTTAAACTCGTATCTTAAATCCACAAAGCATTGTGTATCTAATCTCGTTTCGACCACAAACAAGTCTTACCTTTATCATAGCTGCGGCGTGGCGTCTTAGCCCGGTGTCACAACAGTCGTGCGGCTTCGATCTGTCCGTCGTCCGCCACTAACTCCTTTACCAGTTTAAGGTCCAGTGAATGATTCATATTAGCTCACGTTGCTCACATGAACTCATCGGAAATAGTTAGAAAGCACACAGCGCTAAAAACACAAACAACTCGTAGTCAAAGACCAAGCGCGACCGGGAAACTTTCCGTCAGCGGTGCCATCCGACGGCTCCCTCGGGCGACTTAACGGCACGTGATCGAAATTTGTGAGCCGGGATTTGTGAACTGAGACCGCAGGTTTAAAGTTTAATGTTGTTTCTGTGTGATAGAAACCTGTGCGCTGATCCACGGACCGTCTGCGCAGACGGCGAGACGTTATTGGACCGCATCGATGCACTTGTTGCGCTGATTGCTGCGGGGCGGAGAAACAAGCAGCCTGTGATATAGGCGTTACTATCACTGCCGTATCAAAATGACTCCAGCATTGTCCAATGGCTCCTGTTCAGTGTTAAATTTATGGTATTTCTGCACGTTTTATTTCCAGATGACACTTAACACTAAGAAAGCAACAGCAGTTGAATTTGTTTTATTAAGCACCACTAACTTACACATTGTCCATATGGTTCATTAATGATTCTAGTTGCTGAGTTATCTTGTCAGTTTTACAGCATAAAAAACAAGAACATATGTTATATGCAACATTTTGTGAATTTAACAGTATAATTTCACAGAAGCACAAACCAATAAGTGTCACTAAACTAGCTATATCGTTTTATTTTGCTTTGTTTACTAAGTTTAATACTTTATGTTGCAAACAGAAGAAATCCAGAAAAAACAGTGTCGTCATCTTCATCTGCATACAAGCCATTAAACAGCTCCCCATCGGCTACTTGCAGCCACACCTTGTCTCCAGCCTCCAGGTCCAGAACGGCTCCCCCTGCAGCCTGGTCCTCCCCACCCTGGTAGTTGTCCATGGTGTGGATCATTCGTTGACCGTTCTTAATAAGGGCCACTTTAACATTTCGGGAGTAGACGGTGATGTGGTAGGTGAAAAAATAGGCACCGCTGATGGCACAGGTGAAGCGTCCGGTTTCTGGGTCATAGTGACCCTGGCGGTTGTAGAGGATCTTTTTAAAACGAATTGGTGTGTTAGCTGGAGGTAGTTTGGTGTTTTCAGTCAGTCCAGCTGAGAAAGCACTTTTCGGTATCTCAGGCATGTCTCCTTTTGGGCCTGGCCTCCCAACATCTCCTTTGGAACCTTTATCGCCATGAACACCAATGCTGCCCTTCACGCCCGGAGGACCGAACTCACCCTTTGGACCGGGCCGTCCTGGAGGCCCTAATGGACCCATTATGCCCCTGTCTCCCTTTTCACCAATATCACCTTTTGGTCCCTCAGGACCTTCAGGGCCCACGTCCCCTTTAATGCCCTGTGGTCCTGGTAAACCCAGCTCTCCTTTTTGACCTTTCAAACCCAGAGGGCCTGAAAAGCCTTGGGGTCCCATTTTGCCAGGTGGGCCCCTTTCTCCATTCTCACCACGCTTTCCCTTCATACCACTGACACCAGGAATACCTGTGAAAGCACCAACCATTTCCCCAGAAATTACTTTATGATAATCACATGAATTCCAGTCACACTACAATAAACACAAGGGTTCAAACATAAAAAACAATAAAATAATAAGATACATTTTATTTAGAAAAGAAAGACAAAGACAGCCAATTTTACCAGGTTCTCCTTTATCTCCTTTTGAACCAGGTTTACCAGCTTCTCCACAGGTGCCCAAGTCCCCTAAAAATTAACATAAGCATTTGTATGTGTGTTGTATGAAATGGTACATCATTTCTTGTGTTACACAAAACATGGGCGTAGACATTAACACTTTAAAAGAATAGTTCACCCATAAATGAGAATGGTTCCACCATTTTCTCACCACCATATCATTCCAAATAAAGAAGAGATTTATAAAAATGTCTCAGTGGTTTTGTGTTCATACAATTAAAGTCAATGAGTGCCATAAGTTTGAATTTTTGGTTGAACCATCCTTTTATTTTTACAAAGCCAACAAAGCATTTTCAAAACTGTTTTTTTTTCTGCTGTTATCTGCTCTTTTAACTTAGTTCAATAGGCACCGATTTACAAGTCAAAACGTATTTGCGTACCTCTATCTCCTTTGTCACCTTTGGCCCCGTCTCTGCCATCACGACCCGGCATTCCATTGTGTCCCGGGTCTCCTGGGATTCCGGGGTGACCGTACATACAGTCCTTATTCTTTCCAGAGACTTCCTGCTCTGCAGCATTTACCAATATAACCAGAATAATCACAAAAATCAGTCTATAAACCATCATGATCATCCACCTTTGTAATAGCCTCAAAATGTGGCTGTGTTGCGTCTGATGGGCTAAATGTGCAAAAGAATTTGAAGACATTTAAAATAATTACTTCACATTGCATATCTGTTACTTGATTGGTCAAAAAGTCATTTTCTGGATTACTTATTTTACCCAAATCTGTTACACATCACTTGTGTCCTCTGTAGTAATTCTTCTTTGTATTTTAGTTAAGCTAATAATCAACTCGGAACCTGTTTTTGCGCAATCCACATTAGCATTTTACAAATTAGGAAGCCATTTTGTCTTCACTCTTAGAATAAAGTTACTAAAGCTAAAGCTATAAAGCTGTTAAATGTATTGTTAAATGTAAAATGAAGATCATGGTGCCAGTAAAGCGAGAATAACACGTACGCATTCTGTGCTTTATTTTGCTCCACTTAATTTGATTGCTTTAGAAATGTTACAGACATTATATCTAGAGAGCACTGCACAATTCAGTGCTGTATATATGAGGCCTTAGCACCCAGTCACTTTATCTTGATTCATTTTCCACTTCAGAGACATAAATGCAATCTAAGGCATCCCAGTTCTTGACCTTATGAATAAGGCTGTTCCATTATTGAAAGCTTTATGCTTCTGAAATATGTCATGTCACATCCCCCCTCTCTTAAAATAAAGGTTTCAATTATAGCTAAAAGGTTTCAATAATAAATGTCGTGGAAATTTCTGAAGACTGGGGCTTTAAACTGGCGTTTTAAATGGCTGGAGATGTTTTTTTTTCTTTTAAGAGTTCATCTTGTAAATTTTCAGGTTTATATCTTTTATTTGAATAAAAACAATTTTAACAATACATGTAATTTTACCAATTTAATAAATATTTTCACATACACATGATAACGAACCAAAATCAATAATTTGTAAACTCTTTTGAGTGGTAACACAACAGCAATGAACAGTATAAACACAAACATGTACGTTTCTTAAAATATGAATCTGCATAGAGTACATCTGCACTGATATACTTTATTTCATTTTTATGATTTATTATTATGCTATTTAAACAGAAAAATAAGCTGTTTACACTAAACCAGACATGACAATGGATGTTATACAACATCAGCATGGGTAAACTTGTGAGTCTTTGCAAACTTTTGGCCATTACTGCACATTTAAACACTGTATATGCTAGTAAACTGTTACAATTGTTAAGTGTCTGTTATTTGGTATGTTAAGATACAGTTTGCTCATTGAGATTAAGGCAGTTGATTACAATGTTTAGTTTATTGGCTAGATGTAAGATAAAGTGTAAGAATTAGTAGCTTAGCACACATCTACAAATAAATATATTTTATAACAATTTCAGCAAAGAGGATAAAATAGATGTATCTAGCATGCTGTAATAGTTCACTGCGGAACATTAATACAATTTTAAAATAAGGTCATTTTCTTAAAACATCTATACTTCAGTTTCTAAAGACTGGAGTGAGAAGGTTTAAGGTCTCCTGGTTGTTTTAGGCAAGTTGTTGGGCAGCATTGTAGTTTTACATAATCTGGCGATGCATGCCGTAACCAGTCATGCCAGCCTGAGACGCCCCGCGGTTGCTGCCCATCTGCAGACCAATCAGATTCTGTCCCTGGCGCAACTGCTCCTCAGAAAACTCTCTCCGGTTGCTTTGAGACTTCCTGTTGGACCGATCATCAGTGTTCACAAGACCCAACACAGCCCATTTACAATTCTGATCAGACAAGACTTTACACAACACTGTAATTGTTTTGTTCTGCTCACCTGTGAAACCAGTCTCGGTTACCACGGTAAAGTCCATCATCTTTTGTGAGAGCCACGCTTCCCAGGGCCATCAGCGTTCTTTGGACAGCAGCCATGTCTTTTCCTTAAACCAAGGAGAACAACAAGCTGTAATTTTGGCTGTGATTTGGCATAATTTAAGAACAAAGGTTGATTATGTATATATGTCTATATGATAAAAGAGCAATCCATGCAAAACACTTCAATCTGTTATATTATTTTTCTATAGCTAACCTGCTATTTGCTTTTACAACCACCCAAGCTAATTCAGAAGTTAGAAAAAAGTGCTGTGCTGTTCCTAATTACTAAGGGTAAACTATGTAATATGCAACCAATTTGGACATAGAGGAGCAATAATAAAAGCTCATTATAGTGTTATTGCTGTACTGCACCTTCCCACAAGTCCACGGTTTGAAAAATGTCGGTGGTGATTACTCCATAGGCTTCGGCTGCCTGAAGGAACTGTGAGATCTTTTCCATCTGCTTGAAGGCCATCTGAGTCTCTGAGATCTTCTTAATAGGCTCCTTACCACGCGGATACAGACTATTAATGAGTCTACAGAGGATCTGCAGAACGTATGACAATCAATGGAGAACGAGGGTGTATCAAACAGGAGATGTTATAGATAACAAGATTAATGAAAGATGTCTGTTAAGTATTTGTCAGGTTATTATTTGTAAATTGCTTTAGATTAACTAAGTGAGGGGATTAGATCAAGTGACTCACAGTTCCGTCCTTTAACCAGTTCTGAAAGTTTTCTTTTCCTGGCTGTGGTTTCTCCAGGGTTCCTCCGCATTGTGTGACAATCCAGTCCACCAGACGAGACTCCAGCTCTGTGTCATACTTCTGCTCTATCTTCTCCTGGACCTCACGGCTCAGTCCATAACTGGGTCCTCTGTTTGCCATAGTTAATTGAGTTTACTAGCTCTTTGCCCGGCCTATCCGCAGACAAAAAAGAAGTAATTGAATTTACATACAATAGATTACACACAGCATCTGAAGCTGCAGTACAAAGGATCAGTCACTATTATTTAGACCTTTTTGTGTAGACAAAGTCATTGCAAAATATCTTTGTTTTATTTATTTATTTGCTTATGTATTACTGGGGTGATGTTGAACGGGGTGTGGCCCATACGGTCCTAAAGCGTGACTTTGAAAAAAAACGCAAATGCGTTCCTATCTAAACGCATTGCTAAATCTAGACTGTAGTCACCCAGGGTATCTTTGCACTGTCACGTTATATGTCTTAATTTTATAAAACATGAAATCGAGAACGCAGACACAAACTGTTTGCATTTAAACAATTGCTGATCATAATTTAAAATCTACATGCAAATATAGCCGCACAACATATTTACGATAGAAACTAATAAAAAAAATAGTGCGCACTTACCGCAAGTCTCCACTGTAGCGAGGTCAAACCCTTCCTGTGGTCACCGCTGAGATGCTGGACCGAAACATGCATCTGATGATGGGCGTGGCTTAGAGGCCTCCGTCCCGTTTGCGGTATCTTGTAATCCTACTATGATTACGGATCGATCATGAATATTAATTAGGCTACGTTTCAATAGGCTCGACGGACGTGGGCGGGGCGCGATTAATATTCAGGAGACGCGCCTGTGCGGTACCTTCGGATCTGACTTGACTGGTTGCAAAACGTGTCTCGTGAGATCATGCAAACAAACACGACACGGTCAGCAAAAACGTCAGAAATCTCAGCATGAGAAATGAAAAGGCAGCTTGGTTTTGCTCCTTTCAGTTATATAGAAAAAAAGCTTTTTAAGTTATTTTCAGAAAAGCATCATTTCTATTCATAATTTCTATTTCTATTCAAAATTTTAAGCAATTTTATATTTGTATGCAAAAACTATTTGTGCCCAGAAGACATTTTCATGAACGGTTTGGTGTTGTAAAAACCAAAAGCTAAGGTTGCAACTGTGTACATATAACTCTTGTATTAGGCTGGTTACTTATATTAATGGCATATGAATTATGTAGGACATCAATTTCACTCTAGAACCTTCTGACAAGAACCAATAACAGACAGAAAGGTCAGTCTGGTTGTTAAAAAATAAGCTCATCAGTTTACGGATTGGTGGGTGTGTGGAAACACCGGCCCATTGAACACAGTCCAACACTAATCACGCATGTTAATAAACAACTAAGCAATTTCTAAAGCAGTGGCCCAATACGTCCTCCAAACAAATGGAGTGCACACAGAAATAAAAGGTCACGCTTTGATGTAATGTTTTCAATAGTATCTCACTGGGATGCTGTGAATTAATTTAACAGAGCGCTAATTCCTTATGAAACACTGACATAATGAAACACACTGTTTAATCACTGATACTTGTATCATACAGTGTGTATTGATATACAAAGGTTTGTTACTATAAAACAGTGTGAAATATGGTTAAAAAAGGCCCATTTACTGACTGCAGTAAGTGGAAGAAATAAAGCAGCTGGGAGGTTAAACAACACGTATTGCACAGAGTAAATATGAAAAGACATGTAAATATAAACAGGAAAGGCATAAAGGTTTAAGAGTTTGTCCACTTTTCCTCCAGTTCTTCACATCTTGCAGGACAAAAACGGGAAGTGTCTGCTTGGCACAACAAGGTAGAGAGGATTTTAAGCTGGATGCTTGGCAACCCCATCCCAACTATGGATCACACCAGAGTGGTAAGCTTGTCTATGAGGTCATCGATGGTGTAGACGATAAGTTTGATGTCATCTTTCTGAGCCATGCGATGTTGGCCGTGGCGACGCAGGATGACATCCACGTCGGGGCTCAGCACACGCTCTGCCACCTGCATGGAGATGTGCCAGGGCACGTCCTCGTCCTTCAGGCCATGAATGAGACGCACGGGGCAGGTGATGGGAATTGGGCTCTGCAGGATGCAGTGGTTCTCCGCCTCACGCAGGAAGTCCATACTCACAGTGTACATGCCCTCCTCATTACTCTTAGTGGAGACCGTCCATACACCCTTGTCTTTGCACTCTTTCCTAACCTGAATGACACATCAACCATCGGACCGATGGCTGATCAGTTACCAATATATTACTTGATGCTATTGACAGCTAGATGCATCTCACCTCTATAGGAAGCGTCTTAAAGGCTGTAACAAAATGATCAGCCGCTGTGGAAATGCCCACCAATGCTTTTGTCTTCTCTGGGCGAGCGATGGCAGCCAACAGCATCAACCAGCCACCCATACCGGAGCCGACAAGAATCTACAACAAATGTTACTCGTCTCCATTACAGAACTCACAGTCAGTGATTAGCATTCAATGGCACAATTTGGCACAATGGCACAATAATATTAGTTACCGGCGCTAGCAGTTACTCCTTGAATTGTCTAAGCAACAAGACTTTACAGTAGGGCAGGTAAATTTGGAGCGGCTGGTGTCAGCAAGCCATAGATTTGAAAGCTCTCCAAAACCACACCTTCTATCCAACACATTACCTTACATAGCCCACACATAGTTTTACAAGCAGACCACCCTACCATTGCATTAAGACCAAAGCCTTTGCTGATTGGCTTACATTGCGGCAGCATTGGCAATGAAGCAAAATCTCCAAAACACATTTTAGGTCTCACCTGGGGCCCATCAGCAAGCTCATCTAACATAAACAGCACATCTTTCTTCCAGGTTCCTATAGTTCCTTCCCCGAATACACCCTCGGAAGCCCCATGGCCTGAGTAATCAAACCTACAATTGAGATTATTAGTGTGTGTTTGTATATATATACTGTGTAACAGTGTATACAGAGCAATGACAGATACCTCAGGTAGGCATGACCCAGCGATTTGCAGAAGTCTTCCAACGCTTTTGCCTTCTGGCCATTCATGTGCGAACCATAGCCAGGCAGAAACACAACACCAGGACTTTTCCCTTTCACTCTATGATACGCAAGCTTTGGCAGATCTGGGCGTGATATATACTGCACCGATGATTTCTGTCTAACTCCTGCATGCAAACACACCAAAGCTTGTCAGCTGTCTTGCAATGACAGTTTTAGACGTTTCGACGTGTTAAAAGTTTCATGCACAAAGTTATTTGGCAATTTACGAAGAACAAACTCCTTTTGGTTCAGTATTACGTTTAAAATTGCCGATCAAAAACACGACACGTATTTTAACCACTCGATCACTTTAACCTGCGATCTTTTACTCTCATATTAGTAGTTTAACAACTTTTTAAATTAAACAAGCAGCAGCAGCAGCAGCAGCCCTCTCCCAATGCTTCCTAATGCCACACCCCCTTCATTTAGTGCTATTATTTAAAAGCGTGGTTGCCAAGTTTGCATCCATATGCTTTTTGTTTACTTATACTTACCCTGAAAAAACGTCGACCTGATTCTCTCGACAGACCCATTGCTTGAACTTTGCAGAAGTCCTTTCCAGCAGGTCCTCCGCACCACCGCTGCCATGCTGCCGCTCCACCCAAATAACGCGAGAACATCTGAGTTGCCATGTTTTGGTCTCAGATATGAAATCCCTCAGGGCGCATTTTGTTCAGGGTTGCCAAATATTCTTCAGTGTAAATAAGGTTAAATTAAGATATGTGTTCTGCATATAAACAGTTTTGGAAAAACACAGTGTTGGTGGTCTGCATGGAATACAATGTGCTTAACAAAATTAGTATGTTAAACAAAAAGATGAATTAACCTACTTGAAGCACAACCTGTGGGATGAACTTTTTCCAGTAAACAGATTGAATGTACACGGTTTGACTTTATGTAGAAACATGACACGTGTTGCATTTTCCAGTTAATGTTGTCTGACACAACATGCATGTTTATACAAGCAACCACCCATTTATAACTATGATGAAGGTGGAAAGTGGGAGGGGCAACTCATGAATATTAATTATGAAACTTCAATTTCACTGCCTTTCATTCTTGCAAGCAATTATTGATGCACTCGGTTTTGATTTATGACAGCCATCCTTAACTTATACTGACACCTAGAGGTGTGAATGAAAATAAGTCAAAATATGTAAAATATTCGTATAATGACCCCATGAAATAAAGTGCACAGACTATTATTATTATGCATCATTCAATGAAAAGCAAAATAAATTATATTTATAGAAATAAACTGTAAACCATTTAAAGAGAGGGCTAGTCTTAAGTCACATATATAACAAGAGGTGT
>JBAJNP010001391.1:49208-62875 GCA_036877545.1 Yasuhikotakia modesta | reverse complement strand
ATGATTGCGGTTTTGAGTAATGAACCAGGCTGGGAGTTTTTAAAAGCCTCAGGAATCTTTTGCAGGTTTTTAGAGTTAATTAGTTGATTCAGATGACTAGGTTAATAGCTGGTTTAGAGAAACTTTTCATGATATGCTAATTTTTTGAGATAGGAATTTTGTTTTTTATGAGCTGTATGCCAAAATCATCAATATTAAAACAATAAAAAGGCTTGAACTACTTCAGTTGTGTGTAATGAATCTAAAATATATGAAAGTCCAATGTTTATCAGTACATTACAGAAAATATTGAACTTTATCACAATATGCTAATTTTCTGAAAAGGACCTGTATTTTCCTTGCTGTGTAAAACTGTGGATGAGGCAAGAAGCATTAAATTAAATTAGATTCAATGGCGTTGATTCAATGACACTTTCTAGCAGATTAAAAGCTAGTCTTAGTAAACGTGTTGACTATAAACTATAAAGCTCACTTCAGTTTAGTAGCAATGATTTTTCACAAGAGAGCTTTGCTTTACATTTGACCACATAAAAATGAGTAATGAATTTAAAACCCAGAGGAAAAGAGAAAAAAAGGAATAAAATCTCTGGTGATAGATACCAAGTTTTGATCATTTGCAATTCAAAAATTATGTTTCACTCACAAACTAACAACAATACCTATGTCAGAACTCCAGTGTAAATTAAAAAATTCCCATGACAAAGCCCAAATCAAAAGTATGAAACATTCTTGTTAGCCGTTTTCCCTTTTTTTACATAATACTATTCACATTTAAAGAGATTTACTGTGTTATTTGTAGCAGCTTATAAAAGAGGAAGATTGATACTAACAAACATGCATCCGGATGAGGGATAACAATCAGGAAGTAATCCATCTACAGACAAAGGTCAGCACTCACACTGCTTAGGGCCAAAAGGCAAGTTGCCAGGACATTGTTACAGTACATGTAGGCTTGGCCTAATCTTTACCATTACTATATCAATTTCCAGCAGAGTATCCCTTTCATGAAAAAAGCAGATGCTAGCAAATTACACAACAGTGTGTGTGGACAATTCTGCCATGTGCAAAAATATAAACAATGTCTGTTACATGCTTAGAGAATCTGCCCGTTGAAGAAGAGCTGGTTTAAATGCACATGATAAGTGGAGCTCTGTCAGTATTTCACATATATATAGACTAAAATCAATCAGATGAGGTCAGATGAGCTCCAGGGCCTCTATGTTTTTTTTACAGGATAAGTACAGGATTTTCAATAAACTGCACTTAAACTCGATTCAACCTTTGATTTAAAAGTTCAACCCATATTGTCAATTACACTTAAGGCAGTGGTGTTAAGACACTGTCCTATAGAGTAGAGTTTGGTTTCCAACATACCTGCCTGGTATGGCATCTAGTCTGCCTAGTAAGACTATGTTTAACACACAATGCTCTTCATGAATTACTACGTTTTCTATGTCTCATTTTTTTAAAGTCTGCCTCCCCTCTTTCTCCTCAGCCTCCTTTTCAGCTATCACATCATTAGGCAGCATTCTGAGTCCTGGAATTCAAATCAACAGAAACGCCTCCTAAGTGATCCTCCCTTGGGCGTATAATCGCTCCCCATTAAAAATTTCAGACACACGAACTTCCCTCCTCTTGTGGCTTGCGTCAGGCAATCGTGACCTATTTGGATAGTTATTACTTACAAACAGGGCCCTGGGCCCCTATCTGTCCAAACACACTCATCCACTGGCTAGGCAGTTCTAGATATCTGTTCTGACTATGTAGAGTCAGCAGCGGCCTTGGAGCTGGGAGTGTGTGTGTGTGGGAAAACAGGCCCTATGAAGGGCCCAAGCGTAAATATGAACTGACGGCCTTTTTGGCAGGCACTTACTGAGTGGTTTGAGGATGCTATTGCTGGCCTCCTCATTGTTCTCAACGTCCGACCTGTCTGAAGTGTTCTCGCTCACTTTCTCTTTTCTGTCCTTGTGACTGGTGCGCCGGCGATGGCGTCTCCGTCGTCGGTAGCTCTTGGGCACATGCACACCGATGTATATAGTGTGGTGACCTGAGAGAGTGAAATTGAAAAGATTAGTCAGGTTAATAAGATAACATGACATCACACAAAGCACCAGTAAGTCATTGGGACAAATAGTAATAGGACATTTGCATAGTATTAAATGCAACACACCTGCATCTTATACATTAGCCACACAGTACAGGCACAACCAGAGCTGGTTTAGCATATTTAACTAAAGTGATTGTGATTTTTGTTCAAATCACAAATATAAATCTTTAATGCAAATTAGGCTTATTATAAATTTGCAAAATATAGATTGTAAATTGCCATATTTGCAATGTAATCCATTGCAACCTAATTTGCAAATGGCAGTGCCATTTTAGTCAAACAATGAATGCAGTACTATAGAATTTAATTTTCTATTATGATTTGCTTTTTAAAGAGATGTTTTTATCGATTATGGCAGCAGTGTAGTTGCCCTTCTCATATTTTAAAGAAAAATCCAAGTGTCTAACACAATGGTGAAATGATCCTACAATATGACAGATCATAGTGGATCCTCCATAACTTTTTAGTCAGAACTGGCCAGCAAGCATGTGAATTTAGCTCTTTAATAAACGGGTACTAAAACAAAAACAGTCTGTGCAAACAAACAGCCTTATCTGTGTGAACAAGTCATTCTCTCTCCGTAAAGTCCCTCACTATATTTAACTACACACATCTAAGGGATGTACCTAGAATAAGCCATTTAAAAACAATAATGTGACCTTACATTTTTCTTGTCATGATACAGGCTCCCTACTGTCAAGAAAACATAAGCCAAGAGACCTTCCTATAGTTACTTACTTCAACAGAAACTAAATCTATGAGATAAATGATGTGCAAAGCCACCAAGGTCAGGAAATGGGTGTCAATTGTTTCCTTGTGACTCATTGGTTAAGACAAATGACGTAACCAGAGTAAAGATGTAAATAAATGTCACTTCCTCCATGCAATTTATGCAGGAAATGGCCTCAGCACTCCTGAGGACAGCTAGATAAGAGAATCCATAGACTTCACCAGAGGGGTTTGCAGCAGACTGTCAAACTAAATATTTTGGCTCGGAGAACCAGCAGGTAGTGCAAAACTTCCAATGTCTAGACCAATATCAGAGACCGCAGACTCCTCCCCCAAGTCACATGATGTCCATTTGTTACAGCAACACTAAAACACCATGTTACTATGTAACACCTAGCATTTCTGTGACACCACTGCAAACAGATCAGATACTGTTTATCACAGCAATCAGTGTATATCAGCAGACAAGACATGATGTATCCCAAAAACTACTCTGTATATTCAGAACATAGCAGAATTAAGAAAACAAGGAAAACATCTATTTATGTCTTGCAGGATTTATTCAGATCCATCTTTAGTTGTTTATTTACAGCTACTTTTTAAGTTTCTCTTACATTTTCACCCTGGGTAAGTTTCAGTTCACATTACAATCACAATTCACAAAACAGGAGAGTCCTTTACCCTTTACAGTGATTTATGAGCCCCATGACATAACAAAGTGTGACTAGGTTAAACGCGGGACAATCCCGACCATCAGGCCACTTACGAAGCCACAGGAATGACTGGCAAAATGCCTTTACTGAAAAGATAAACAAACCACAACTACTGAATAGAAAATCTGAGTCACTTTGGTTCCAAGAACATTCTGTATTAATTTTAATAAGAAACATGAATTCTCATAATGGCTTTAAAAAGTGATTCACTAATTATGCTTTGAATACTTTAATTTAATTTGAATATATATATATATTTTTTTTTTTTGCAAAGAGCTTCTGTCATTTGTGATATCATTCACTCATTTAAGTAATGCTGTCCTTCCCTTTAAATTAAATCTATCATATGCATACTACTTTATGTGTACTTTAGTACATTAAAAAGAGATAATACTTACAGTATGTTACACAAACTTAGTATTTATTTTCTGTAAAGGCTTTAATTTGCACATTGTTAATTATGCTTTGATTATATTTATTTGTATTGCTGTTTAATATGTTACCCCAACTTTGCAATGTAAAGTGTTCCAGAACAAATACTTGAATGAAAGAAACAAAAACATGCAAAGAATATAAAAACTTAATTATCTAAATTTTCTGAATAATTAGTTAAATCTGTTTGCTCCAGGGCACTTCCAGTACATGTTCTTCAAACATTCAGGAAAAATATGAACTGTAAATTGTTGACATTTTGCTTTTTTGTTTGGTTGCTTTTCAATAAGCAAACAAATGCAGCTGAAAGATCATCAACAATTGTTTATGAACAGTAATCCCACTTAAGATGGGATGGGTGAGAAAAAAAATAAGGAAAAGGGAGTAAGAGTACTAAGTAAGAGAAGGAAAGGGAGAGGTAAGAGGGAGGGAGGAACCACACATTGTCGAGCCAGCTTTGTGCCAAACTTCCTGTTCTTTCGGAGGAACCCTTTTCTATGCAACCATAGAAAGAGGCCTGAATTGGAGTGGCACGCAATTCATCATTGGATAAAGCGTATTCCCTGAATCTGGCTGGGCCCTACAGGCCTCAACATCTGAGCATCTTGTGTTACCACAGTAACAGAACTGTTAATAGAGGGAAAGTACAGAAGATGGAGACACACCACTGTGCATGCTGATATAGCTGCTAATAAAAAACTCCACCACATACAGGGTCTTTGTTGCTTGGTTATAGTTTACTTTAAAAGCAGGGCAATTTTTTATTAATGCTCTTTTCAATGTAAGTAGTATGTAATGTAATGTAATGTAATGCAATGTACTGTAAGCTGTCAATGCCAATAGGGTGTGGCTAGGAAGTTGCCAGGGCAATATGTAAAGCCTATTGAAAGCTTGATTTAAACAATCTCACTTATATGTCTAAGATGTAATGTTAATTACACTAAGGTACCGTAAATGGTTGCTAGGGTGTAGCTAGACAGTTCCTATGGCATGGCTATGAAGTTAAAATGTCACTAACTGTTGCTGTTTGCTAAGCCGAGTGATATGAGCCCATCCCCAAGTCTCTATAACATTCTGATGCAGAGCTATAACATAACAAAATTCAGCCCAATGTGAAGTCTATGGAATGTTTTCCCACCTTTTCACGAACTTGCATGCTGGACTGTCACAGCATGCAATTTCAGATGCAAGGAAAGATTAAATAGTAGATCAGTAGGTTGGCTTTGTCAAGCCAGCATAAAAATGAGCTTAAATATAATAACAATATGTTGGCTTTGTCAAGGCAATATAATTAACACAATGTTAAATACAGATTAAATACAAGTATTGATTGCCTTGCAACCTAAATAAGTAATTCCAACAAAAAGGGGAATTAGTGTCAAAGCTTTAAGACACTCTGTCTTTGTTCAGAACTGTATACAAACAGGGGCACAACAAATCAAAATTTTAGTAAAATTACATTTTACTCTAGTGTTAGTTTTTTTCCACAAAACCCTATAAAATGCAAAATCACAACTTTTTTTAATTATAATAAGGGTTATAAAGTCATGTGAAAATAATGTAGTGTATATGTTATATTTTTACATGCTTTTTTAAAATAGTAGTCAGTATATAGTGTGCAGTAAACAGCAAGTAGGACACTAACACACTATTCATAGGCTCTGGCAGAGTGACAGCAGGAAGTGCAGGAAGTGTTCAATCAGGGTTAAGGGGAACACAAAGTCATGCAACTTTAACTGAGGTAAAAGATGAAACAAAGGTTTATCTCTCCTCCCTGCTGTCATCCAAAAAACTACTGCTATTAGGGCCTGATAATTTGTGTATTTTATACTAATGTAGACATCTGGTTACGATGGTTCATTGTTTGTTTATGATAAGGAACATTGTTTATTAAGGTTCTGAACTACATTCTAATCAATTCATTAATAGTCCAACATTATCCACACATCTTTGGGCAAGAAGGAAATTGGCAAGATAACCACACAATGCCATCTAATATTTGTGCCCTACACATTCAACCAGTTGAACATACTCTACCAAAGGTGCAACTAAGCTAGAGTTTCAACTGTATCAAAGCAAAAGACAAAGACTTTGATAAAATAAAACACATTTCCTAGGTTTAATGTTTTAAATGGCAATAAAAACAATACCAATATACAGATACATGCTAATAGTCTTACCTTCAACCTCTTCCTCATCGCATAAGTGTTTGAGCAATGAAGCCCCACGGTCCAGCACTGCCTCATCTTCCATCCTGTAGTAGTAAAAGAGAAAGAAAGACTGTTCACATTTCTCTTCCAAAGATAAAGTGGAGCCATAGCGATGCGGCTCATTCACTTGCAGTGTGTTTCTGCTAGTATTAGCCATTTTCTCAGGTTAGCTGGTGATGCTAACACGTGTATTTGTTTTTGAATTCAACCCTGGTTAGCGCAGCGTAACTTATGGGACACAAGCCTGTTATGAGACTACTGCCCTTGAGGGGATACAGGAGCTGTCAGGTAGTTATTGGCAGGGTAATCCGGCCATGGGGGATGGGGCGAGCTGAACAGCCTAATAAGATGTTAATTGAGTATGATGTACCAGAAGGTGTGAACCCGGGCTACTACACACAAATAGCAAGTCTGCCAAAACAAAGACTGACAAAACTAATTTCCTGTCTGATAACTTCAACAAAGGTAGTAGAGGTGGTTTTTACAGTATTCTGTGTATGTTTCCATACCACTGACAAAGACATCTGCTAACTATTTAAGATCAAATGTTTGATGTTTATTCCACATAGGGTACATTTTAGTTGCATCTGGGTGAGTTGGGGGGAGAAGGGGTATTTAGCTACTTGCCCTTTAGAGACAAAGCCTATAGATTACTGCCTCCCAGATTAGAAAAAAGCCTGAAGACAAGACTGAATTTTCAGACAATGGCATTGTCTTCCAGGGATTAAGGTGGCACTAAGTGTGTAAAGGGGTGTGTAGTGGTTTCCCTTCTAAAGTTCATATAAATTACATACATTTTAATTGCAGAAGAGCACACTCTAGAAAATTGTTTCCTTTCAGGATCCCTGTTTGTAACAAATTGCATGTTTATAAAACCATAAATACAAACCAAGATGTAAACCCAAACAGGAAGGACAGAGCTTGTTCTTCTGATAACGCTTTCATAGCTCCCTGAGAGCTCCGTGTCACAGCATATCATAACTAGATGCAATCAGGCATGCTGTAACCATGCCAAGTCTTTTTACCCAGTCAGTTTTAACAAAGACAGGCTCTACAGCAAATGTCAAGATTTATGTCAACGAACGGCTCCTTAATGTTTACATTAAAAACTATTTAAACTATTTAAAACTGTTGCATAAGGAATTTAACTTATACACTGTTAAACAGTAACTATAACGGTTCACTGCAGCGTAAGCAGAGGCGTAAATTATTCTGTGACTTGCTTTAATGCTACGACAAATAGGTCAGTGAATAGGTTAAACAAGAACAGGTTAACACTCTTGCCATAATAGGCTTTGCACCCAAACTGTTAATAACAACCACTTACAACACCAGTTTGAGAATGTTTAGAACATTTTTATAACAATATCCTTTGTAAAAATGAACATACTTTACTTAGAAAACTTTAAAAGGGTAGCAAATTAATTAGAGTGGTTAAAGTGTATCTTAGCATTAAACGGAAACCAAGACTCTGGTTGTTGGATCAAAACTGCCCCCCACCAACCATCTATGGAACACATATTGCTGCAGCAGGTACTACAGTGCTTCTTCACATGTGATGACTTCATTAAATACTTTTAGTGTTTAAAACATTATAATTAAATGAACTGTCTATAAATTGTATAATTTAAGTACATTGGGAATATAATCAAACTAGCATGAAATAGTCTTTTCAGTATTTGCCAAATACTTGCAAGATTGGTAGCACAGTGACGGGATTTAATGGAAAAATATTTTTGTTTAACAATTAGAGCCAATTAATTTTATTCTATGGGATATAACCAAAGTAGATTTTTTTGCTACAATTAAATGATTGTATATAGGCACAAAAACATAATACAGTACAGTACATAACAGTATAGTACAGTTAATGCACATAAACATTTTACAGGCAACTTTAACCATTTATGTTGTTAATGTATTACAAATGTCACTTTTTAACAGATAATAGATTGGATTATGCATGCTGCAACTCCTAAATATTTCCACAACAATAAGAATTCCAGTTTTTTGTCCTCCTGTTTAGAAGAAGAGACTTTCTATATAAGAAGAGACATTTTATATATTTGCTTTAAGAATTTTTGTGACACTTCAGGAGCAACAATGTTTGTTGCTTGTTTAGACGGGACAGCTTTATTAACTTATTTATAATACTGTATGAAAATACTAATCACAAAATCGTTAAATTACGAAAAAGATGTTGGGCTCTTACCTCTTACCGGCGCTCATTTTGTTATACCGGATCCTTAATTTATTCCAGTGATTCGGATGTGCTCCAGTCTAGAGCAATGACGGGAATGTCTGGGAACGCTTGCCTATATTTATGAGCAATAATGATCCGTTACTGTAACTGTCCTCCAGCTAACACAGCATGCAGAATTATTTATTTACTGATCATGAATAAAACAAGCAGGATACACTCTTTCCACGTCACGTGTCTTGAAAATACCAATCAAGGTGTCATAAAGAAACGTAAGACAAATAAAGATACCTTGCGTCCTTTCTGTCTTTGGTTTGCCTAACGCGCTCCGTCACATGTGACAGGAGACAAGCGCGTGTTTGCTAAAGTGCCAGAAGAACTTGACGCTTTAAATTGCGCGTTTCATGTATTACAAGCCGCCGCTGTGATCACGTCACAGCACGAGTGGGAGGTCAAAAAGTTGCTTTAAAATGTGATTTAACGTTAAGTAAAATGATACTGACAGTATCGTAACATTTATTATTTCTGAGAACGCTGATATCTTTTAACTTTAAAAGGAACACTTTAGGGAGTGTAAACACTCGCATCGGTGCTTTCTGCGAGCTGTTCTGATCCACGTGGATTTAAAGGATCGGGGCAAAATTTCGCGACCAAATCCAAACAGGTACCGCGCACTCTGTAATGTCGTTTTATTTACTTAAGATACAGCGACACCTACCGAACAGATCTCACAAATGGCCAGGGGAGTCGATCTCTAGATAAACAGATGTTGCATCCTACATGAAGTTGTTGAAAATTTTTTTATGTAGGAAAAGGTGGATGTGATTATTAGGTTATCCTTAAAAAATATAAAAATCGTAATGTTACTCAGCTATGTATGCATGCCTGATATTCTTTCCATATTCTGCCTCATAATAAAGTTAAATGCCATTTTAAGAGTTGAAAAATTAATGTCACGTTTTAGTATTAAGTTGATTCTGTGTAGAATCAAGGGTGGCAAAATCCAACCTGCAATTTTTTTTATTTAGTGGTTTTTAACAAACCTGAAAAGGCATTCCTGCAATATACAATTATGTCATATTTACACCACCACTACAGAGCACAAAGGCTAGTTACGTACTTCTACTTATCCAGTAGGCTTGTGCCCTCTTGTGGTCGGAGTCCATGTTTCCTTTTCCGTTTATGTAACCTGCATTATGTTCTTTTCAGAAAAATACGATGCTGACACAAGCATCCTTTATTTCATTCATTATCATTTCATTCACATTTGTAAAACTGGTTTGTTAGAAGCTGAATATCAGAATTTACCAAAATCAAGACAAAAAGAAACAAGACCACCCAAACCAATAATCCAGAAGTTAAACACAATTTTACTACTGTGCAAAACAAAATTGTCAAATCTAAACAATTAATACACATTTCCTTGTTTTTTGTTGTTTTTCCTTGCTTATAGAAGACTTACATCAGAACAGCAGTAATGATTCACAGAATGTATCAAATAAAAGTTAAACAAACTTTATCTGTAAGTTTTACATCAGTACTTTCTCAAGCAGGCTGGATATTAAGTGAAACTTGCCAAAAGATAAAGTTCATTTAAAAGACATTCACTAGAGCTAGAAAAACATAAATAATGTGAAATATAGGACATCCTGTAAATCTTTTTATCAGCAAAGAAAAGAGTGTGTAAAAACGTTTGTAATTTAAAACTGGTATGTAATACTAAATTGATATTTGCTGCCTTGTGTTGCAGCAGAAATGTTAAGGAACAGCAGATGCTGTAAATGTTTGACCAGTGGCTTTAAGTTTTGAACAAAACAAGCCAATTGCAGTACCAAGCATTTTTTTTCTACTTAAAGGGTCAAGGAAAAGAAACTAAATCCCCCACCCAGATTATACCTTTGATCTATAACTGCAAAAACTTTACACTGTCTTAAACTGTGATTGTTGTTGATTGTCATAATTAGTGTTGAAAGTGCTACAACCTGCACTCATGTCTGAGTTAACCAAACTAAGCAAACCATAAACAAACTCCAATTTTAAAACACTCACAATAAATCAAACATTTTGGGAGAACCAAAAATGCTTTCATATGGCATCACTGCAAAAAAATAATAATAAAGAAACTCTAGCAGCTTTAATTTAAGAGTGAAAGGCAGTGGAAAATGCTCAATGAAACTTTTAGTTAAATCCATTTGGTTTCATGGCCAGTTTTAAGGAAGTAAGCTATCAAAAAGATATGAATGTGTGAGCTAATCGGTGGCTTATAAAGTATGTTCACTGATCAAAGAAAAAAACTGTAAATGAACCAGTGTAAGAATAAATTCTATATACAGTATGTCACAGTCTTTATGTCAAAATCTCCTGGCCATTCTCCTCAGTATTGACGTTTTCTATTAATGTGAACATGTCACATGACTGCAAACTTTGACTGCTGGGAGTTGGAGATGGTTGCTGAGGAAACTCCATAGAAAAAAACTGCATGAAGGCAAGATAAATAATTCACATTACAAATGCTGTTTCGAAATCTGCAGACTGATACTGTTGTAACCAATGTATATTTAAATTAATTAAAAATATATTATTTAATTTTTATTACATATTACTATTATTAAAATATAAATTATCAAACAGATATGTATAAATTAATATTCTATGCACTCTAACCAAATCAGTTTTCTTCAGTTTTCTTCTTTTTGAACTTCATTAACTGTGTGATAATAAAATCAGATAATGATAAAAAATAAATACCTACCTCTAGAAAGTGTGCAGGAATTGGTGGGGGAGGTTGTAAAATCTGTTTAATTCGTTTGTAGTTTTTAAAAATAGCAAAAATGCAGCAACCACACATGGTCGAAACACAAAGTGAAGTTAATATACTTGTGAGCCAAGCACGTCTCTTTGCCTCTTTAGCTACACAGAGAGAAAGGGGAAAAAATCAGTGCACATCAGGAAAATACAATAGTGGCAGTGAGAGATTAATTTAAATTTCAGTATAAATGTTACTAAATATCTGGTTGGGTAAAATTAGACATAGCTGACAAAACAGAACTGAAACTGAATAAAACTTAACCGTTTTTATACAGAACTGAAGAATCATGTTTTGTCCCTAATGCCCCTAACGTAAATAGAACTTCCAAACTTACGTGATTCTGGTATAATTACACATTGTTGTTCGCTGGTATTTCCATAGGGCTTTTCATACAATGAATACTGAACCTGAAAACAGTACTTCTGCCATGATTCCAGATTACGAAAGACCCCAGTCTTGCTGTTTGTAACATTAAACTGTACCTGTAGACATGATATATGTATGTAAATAAGGCATATGATCATGAATAGTCCAATTACTGCATTTGGTCCAATTTTTTGCTACAGGCCTTAAACAGTTAAACAGGCCTACCCTACCTCTGAGTGACCTCCATTAACTACTTTCCATGATGATATATTAAAGGCAACATGAACTCCGTATTCTTTCTCCAAGCTCCTATCCATATGTGCCATTGACACGTGAGCCATTCCTGGTTTTACGGTCAGATTCATCAAAGGAATGCAGAAATTAACTGTGAAACAGGATAAACATAAAAGAGTAAAGATGTGTCGTTTGAGTGAAAGTTTGTATGGCTATGAAAAACAGAGTAGATATAACCACACAATCCAGTCTTACGATTTACACACTCCACTTGATTTGAAATCTGCCATTCTGAAGCATTGTCTCCTTTCTCTGCACGCACTCGAAATATTGCCTTATAAAAATTATTAGTAATTTCAAATTTTGTTCCATTCTGGATTGCCACATTGTGCCATTCATCCACTGATTCGCTGAAATACAATAACAGTAAAGGAAGTTAACAGACGTGGGTAACAACAAGCAAGGTAACAGATGTGCCATGGTCATGCCTAAACAAATATCATAGTCATGTCTAAACAAGTTAGCAAAGCTAAAAACACGGGATTACCATGGCACTTGTTTAGTGGACTCCATTACATGGTCATGAAATTGAACAGAAAACTGAACTTTGAGATACTTGAACTATTGACTATTGACATTACATACTTACGCGCCACGTTTATATTGAACTAAATACAGTACACTGTCATCACTAGATGGACGCCATTGTAATACTGATTTCGCTATCTTAACATCCCGAGGAGGCTGTAAGTCAAACGTGCCAGCTGAAACAAAACAGAAATATTCGTACCGTGTGTCAATATGAACACGACGATGCTTCTCTTCACACATTACAATTGATGTTGCGCAAATCATAACACAGAACTTACCGAGATTGAACATCAGTATAAAATACAGTACTGTGTGTATGTGGCAGGTCATTTCGATTATTTTGAATCCATATGTTTCGCCATGATGTGTACGTATCCTGAATGCGCCATTCTAGCTGCTTTCTCTGGGGAAACACGTATGTCCCCTTGCTGAAATCCTCAACTGCATTTCCCTTACCGTAACAGAAAGTGAACGGGAAGTGAATACAGCGCAACGTTGTAATAGAAGAGACTCGCACAAAAAATTAAAAAGACAAAGTCATAACAATTACAAATTGCCCATTACAAGATCGATTATCAACACGATACTTTCCGCTATCGCCTTAGGTAAATCGACGGGTATTGTATTGTGTTACAGTAGACATATTTTACAGTCGTGTCGTTTCCGTCTCCCACGTTCCGCCCACTAATCGAAAGCGAAGCTACAAATCACGTGAGTGTCCTATGAGATGTTTTACTTCCTCTGTAATTTTTGTTTATTTGAAAATATATATTTAACAAACATATAGTATTTACACTATTGTAATTATCATATGATACATATTTAAATATTGACATATTCAAATACAGTTTTTAGTGGTGCTTGTGAAGCAAATTGCATACATCTTCATTTTCTGGACCAGACTTCTGTTCTTAGCAATAAATGGTGATATTTCAACTTTATAGTAAAGCTTTAGCAGTTACAGTACCATAGCAACCACATCTGCGGCTTCTATTAAAATTGGTGAAAGGCATCAAAGCAAAGTTGGTGACAGTTTTGAAATGTAGTCCTTATTTTTTTTCAGGCTCTTACAACTATTTGTGGTACCCTAGCAACCATGTAAGAAATGAATAAGCTTAGCATTAAGTCTTAGCATTAGAACATGACAATGGTCTTATTTAACTGGGGCTTTTAGTGGGCTTTAGCTATTGCCCTGGCAACTTCTTGACCACACGCTAACAACCACTTACAGCACCCTAGCAACTGCATGCTATTGTAATTATACCATATTCATATA
>JBAJNP010001391.1:0-49148 GCA_036877545.1 Yasuhikotakia modesta | reverse complement strand
TTTATCTGTCAAGCTACATTGTGCTAGTATTATGCACATTTATGCTAAAACATGCTAGTATCATGTGAACCCATACTAGCATCATGCTTATTCATGTTAAAAACACGTTACTGTTACATTACCTCATACTAGCATCAAAACATGTTGGCATAAATCATTTTAGCATAGCTTTCTTTTAAACACAGATATTCAGACTGGTTTGTTATACTTCAAGAATAAAATATCTAAATTGGCAGTGATGGTGTGAACTATCGAAACTCAAGATTTTTTGCATGTTTTTATTTGCTATATGTTTATGACATATAAAACTAAATGCTATAAAATGCAGCAATTTCATTATTTGAAAGATGTTTACACAGCACAGAAATTGTTATTATCGGTATCTTTTTCCTCCTCTTCCTTTGCCTGTAGAACAAGTTTTGTTTTGGTTTTGAGCATCAATGGTAGTGATAGGCAAAGCAAAGCTTTGTGAAACACTGAAACAGTTCCTTTTGAGACATGTTATAAGTTCCTCTTGAGAAACAGTTTGTGATGCATTTTACTAATCTGTCTTCCAGTCAAAGGTCAGCCTGACCCTTCAAACTACGTAATTTGTATTCATTTTTCTGCTCACGGGTGCAAATTTTTTAACATCTGTAATTTATTGCAGGCTTTTTACACTGGAAAGGAGAACTGAGAAAATGCTGGCTGCTTTAGGTATAGTTGCCCATGTCCAATTTGGCCAGGAGATGGTGCTGCTATCCTTGTTTTACAAACATTTCTTGGCGTCAGCTTCTTCACATATATCTCCTGTTTGGGGCTCCTTATATACTGAGAGGTGGGGAGTGTTAATTCCTTTAAATGCATATGTTTATCAATTTATCAATCAATTTATTTGTATTTGAACGATATGGCAAAACTGTTACTTTAAAGAAGCTGAAGAACATCAAACCTAAAGTATCAGAGCAATTTTGCAATTTGCAATTTGAAAGGTGGAGCTCATCCAAGCAGTTCCACAGTCTCCTGGATCAGCACTCAAAGCAGAAGCATGATGCCAGGTCTAGTGGTAGTCTTCTTAAGCCATAGTCCACCAAGATTAAAGTACCTTCTGTACCTGAGCAATAAGTCAAATCCAGAGCAGCAATTGTTCTTTCAACAAGCACAGTCAACGACATCAGCTGGTTTATCAAATACAAACTCAGGAAGAGATGCAACAATACATAAAAAAGCAACATTAATGCCCTTATTTAATAACAACTCAATATATTGTCACACCTTCCCTGTGTGCAACAGGGAGATGAAGGCTGTAAAACTCATATCCTTCAACCACCACAGTGATGAATGTCCCCAGGGCATTGCGACAAATAATACACCCACAGACATGGATGCGGATCTGAATGAACGCAGTGAAGCGCAAGAGATAGAGGAAGAGCTCTATAGCAAACTGCCTGTATCAGTGTAAACAAACAACCATGTACTGGTAAAGGACAGAAGCCATCCACTAGTACCATCCACTCTTATTTCAGGATGCTGTTTTTTACCTGCAGGACAAAAGTAAATAAAAAGCATTCGGTTCGGTAATAGAGGATCTCTTTGTAAATCTAATTCTAAGGCTCTTCCTGTACCACATATTCCTGAGGCCTTCACTGTGTTGTCAGCTGAACCAAAAGGCCCATCTTGACATGTTCTGTGTGCATTCAGCCGCAGAGCACTGATGACCTCACTTTCTTCAACCGGCATGTGTCTCAACCAGGAAGTGCTGCTGGAATTTGAAGGATCTCATTCAGCTGTGGATCATTCAAATGCAATAGCACACAGGAGCATAAGAGGTCAGTCTAAAGATTGTCATTCAGTGTCATTAAAAAATGTTGCCTTGCGTGCCATGCAACGATGAGACATCTGGGTGTTAATGTTTGTAATATATTTTTTATAATACACATATTATTTTGTCATTTGCAGGTTAATTGCAAGACCAAGGAGGAGTTTCTAATAAGTTCTATTTTAAATAGTTTATATTCATTTTTGGCTCTAACCTCAGAAAAGGATCATCTGCAAGTGTCAAACACAAAACAACTGAAAGTTCCTCAAAGGCAACACTTGACAGAGTTTAAATCCCCTGCTGTTAATAAAGATTACATCTGCTGTACAATTCATTACAGAAAATGCTGCTAATTTTTCAAGATTTTTATTTGTTGGAAAATTAAATTTTCCAACAGAAAATTTAAAAAACAGAAATTCAGTATAACAGAAATGGTATAAGCTTAACCTGTATGGTTATTGTATTTAAAGTGTATGGTAAAATGTTATTTGTGTTGTCCTAAATAATAATACACATAATAACAATGTAGCTTTACTTCCTATAGTTCCACAAAATACAATCACTGCTTGAAGCAATGTACTTTAGGTAAGAACAAATGTTCTTTGGGGCGTGAGCGCTCAGTGCAAACAAAGCCATCCGCCAGAATTATTTTACAGTAAGTCTGAGTCAAAGTACTTGTGCGACCAGTAAAGTAGCATGGAGAAAAGAGTGATGACCCTGAGGGACAATATACTGAAAAACCCTGTTTGGAAGAAGGAGAACCTTAATCCCAAAACATGGTTAAAATCAGACTATGTTAATAATTTTACTGATTTTATACTGCAGAAAGACCTGAGTGAAGATGGCGGTTATGATAATGCTGAGATGTGTAAGTATGAGGCTTTCCTGATTTGTAACAATATTATAAGCTTTTACACTTAAGATATATATTAATGTCTTCATAACAATTGTGTTTTACTGTTAGTTTACTGTTGTGATTGGGTCATTTTTATTAGGTTAATAACAACTGAGAAACTAGTAACTAGTGCAGATAATCTGTTTTAGATGAGCATTCTAAAAATGCTCATCTAAAAAAAAAGTAAAAAAAAAGGTACTGTTTTACTGTAAAAAAAAGTACAGTACACAAAATGATTGATGTAGTCTACTACTATAATTTAACTGAGTGTTCAGCAACTTTGTACTATCAGATACACAGAGTATATCTGACTTTGTATATACAGAGTACAGTATACAGTATAGTGTATACATCACAATAACATAAGTTTGCTTTCAGAATGGTTTGTTTGGCAAGCAATCATTTGTTACACCTGACAGTGTCTTCCAGTAATTCGTAAAGCAAACGCCCAAAACAAACTGTGTACTCTGAAACTGTGACGTTTACATATGCCTGTCTACACCAAAGTCATCTTTATTTGAATTTAGTTAGTGAGACACTATGTATTATTCTTTGGAAGTGTGTGGATTATAAAAAAAATTCTGCTACATGTAATGGAAGTTTACATCTGCCCTTCAAACCCATATTTCTTTGTTGTTAAAATTTAAATAAAAATTTCAAATAGTGTACAAATATTATCATGTTTAAGTTTCATTTTGGCTTGTTTCATGACTTCATAATTCATTATAATGTGACGTATATATGTGCTATTCTGAGGTACAATATGAAAAGCAGACAGTACTAAAGATCAATGTACCACAACCATCTAACATCATTACCGTATCACAAAATCTTTAATGCTATTGAATACATCATTGTAACCACAGTGCTGGAGGCAGAGAAAGAATTTATTGAAGCAGCAAAGAGAAACGACGTGGACGGAATGAAGCTTCTCGGGAGAGGCATTAATGTCAATGCCAAGAATGTGGTATGTCAATAAAGAGCGCTTAGTTAGCGTGTTAGGAGCATCTGAGTGCAGAAGTAGCAGATACAGATACCTGAATTTGTTCGCTGAGAGCAGTACTAAAGACTCATGTGTCTCACATCAGCACGGGCGAACAGCTCTTCATTACGCCGTAGCTTTCCGAAACATCGAAGCTGTGGACATGCTGCTTCGAAGGAGAGCCAAACTAGATTTACAAGATAAGGTATGTTGGCTCAAACATTAATGATTCACAGGGTTTCGCTGACATCAATAAAGTTCTTATACTGTTTTTCTACAGCATGGACTAACTGCTATTCATTTAGCAGCATGGTTTGGGAGTCTGGAAATCCTCAAGGTACTAGTGCAAGGTGGAGCTGACCAAAGCATTGAAAACACTGTGAGGTTTTAAGTTATTTATTTTTCTTTACCAGTTACATCATATGTCTTTGCTCAGAATTGTGAACAAATGAACAATTTTACATCTTAATCAAAAAATATTTTGTTCAGGAAGGAATGAACATGATGCACTGTGCGGCAATGAACAATCACACTGATGTTGTGGAGTACATTTTTGATGACCTGCAAATGGGAGAACTTGACAAAGAGGACACAGTAAGGAAAGAGAAGCTCATTATCAAATAAAAATGACAATAACAATGAGAATCAGATGCCAATGTCAGAGAGGATCAGAGAATGTAAAATGTAAAACTAGGGGTGCAGTGAGGAGAAAAAGCACAAATGTGTTTAACGCTATGCAGCATTACCGACCCTCAAAACACTCAAACATAAAGGTGCACCTGCTGTTTTTCTGTCAGTATGGTAATAGGCCTTTTGTCCTGGCTGCAGCACACGGCTGTGTGAGGATGCTGCAGATGTTGATGGAGGAACCCTACAACATGGCCACCATGGAGGAAAATAAGGTTCATTGTTAGCTTAACATTTCTGTTTCTTTCTCCTTTATATAAATGCCAAATGTTTTGTTTAGGGCTTTGTAATATTTAAATCTTTTTAGCTGAGAGCTATAGTGATGTAATTATGTTGGTTTTAGGTTTATAGACATTATACTTCGAATTAGCAATAGAAAACACCGTACACAGTATGATTACACAGAATTACAATGTGCTTTTCCATAGAGATGCCATACAGAGTTTATATACTAGGCCATGTATATGTTATGAAGTCATGTTTTCATTTTTAGCTTTTGTTGACAGGTTGGGGACACACCTCTGCACCTGGCTGCCAAGAATGGTCAACATGAAGCACTGCAGTTACTTCTAGACAACTTTGACATTCGCAATGAGGTCAACCAGGTAAAATGTCCCACATGGGAAACCAAACTTATTTTGGAACGCTTAACAACAGCTATACTGGAATCATGCATTAGAACAGCACATACATTCATGCATGTTTTATAATCTGCATGTGAAGGCCGGGCAGACTGCTGTATATCTGGCTGCAGACGGAGCTCATGAGGAATGCGTACAAACCCTGATAGAAGCTGACTGCGACCCAAACATCTGTACCCTAGTATGTACTTACATAGATGTGACGATTATCAGGTTCACAAATTATTGGCTTATCAAAGTTATATGTAACTAATAAAACTTGGTATTATAATGGCAAACCCGTATAATAATGGAAACCTGTATTTACCAATTCTCAGACCAGAAGCAGCCCTATGCATCCTGTCTGTGAGAGGGGTCACTTTTCAATTGTAAAACTCCTCATCAGTAGTGGAGCACAGCTGAATGCTCAGAACCAGGTACTCGGTACTTTAAACATTTTTATATTGCATGAACACAGCAAGCTTGCTTTAATAGCATTAATTAATTGATCATTTCAGCATTTGCAGACTCCATTCCATCTCGCAGTGAAGAACTGTCATATTCCAGTAATCCACACCTTGCTAGAAGCTGGCTGCGATCCAAATGTAACAGATCATGTGCGTTCCTTTATCATTATTTCTGAAATGACAGGATCTTTGTTTTAACATTTAATAATTTATTCAATCCTATCAGATGGGACAGACTGCACTCCATATTGCTGCTGAGATGGGAAAAGTGGATGTGGTTGAGATGATTCTAAAAGCCGGGGTGGATTTGGAAATTCAGGACAGGGTGAAAAAAACAGTGTCTGAAGTTTCACATTGCCTGATTATGTTATTATATTTAAGTTGATATATGCTATTTTTTGTACTTAATTTTTTGTCACAGCAAGGTAAAACAGCTCTCGGAGTGGCTGCAAGGGCAAATATGGTGATCGTTGTGGATATGATCATTAAAGCCAAGAGATATTTTACATGGAAACGGCAACTGCAAATGGTGGGTATGCAGATCACTAATGTGGACCAAAGCTGTGAAAAAATGACGTTATGTCTGTAAAAAAAGGGGGAAGGACATCTTCCTCCCAATATTTTTCACATCCTTCAATGCTGGAGGTTAAACAATATGAAAACATGGATAATTTAATTCTTAAATGTCACAATAGCAGATTTATTTGCGTAAGGATTGAATATGTCAAAAATGATTGTTTTCATTGTTAATTCAGAACAGCAAATGAGAAACACACATGGACTCATAATATTGTGTGTGATGTACGCATACCCATGCTAATTTCAGCACCTGGCCTCTGGACCTTCTTAGAGCTTGACATTATTTGATTACCCTTTCAGACTAATACAGATGCTCTCAAGAACCTTCACAGTGAATCACCGTTGACATTTAAATTAGATCACTCCCCTGACACAAAGCAGGTTCGTGATATTATATGGGACCTTGCGTACAAGCGTCTCAAGCGAAACGACTGGAAGAAGTTGGCAGAGGTCTGGGAGTTCACAGAGGGTGAAGTGGCTGCCATAGAAGAGCAGTGGACAGGTGAGATCAGATCTTTATGTAATCATAATATATCTCCGCTTACCTAACTTCAGAGCTGACCCCCCAAAAAAGTGATGCAACAATTTAACATCAACAGTTGGATTAGTTTCTACAAAATATGAAACGTACAAAGCATGAGTTGGGTAATGCTACATTGCAGTAATTTGTTGAACGTAAATACGTAACATTTTCTTGGCACAGTGCTAAAGGAATAGATTACTCAGAAATCCTTTAAGACTTGTGATTTAAAAGCTTTGTATATATTTAGGTCCTAACAGTTTCCAAGAGCATGCAAACAGAATGTTTCTGATCTGGCTTCATGGAATCATGGCAGAAGGGAAAAGTCCAGTCAAAGGCTTGTATGAGGGACTGCTTTCTGTTGGAAACACAAAGATTGCTGGTAGGAAATCTTTAATGCAACAAAAGGCTGACATTTGTTTGTCTTTATAGTAGTGGTTCCCAGTTGTTTCTGCCAAACCTACAGTATACATTTTGAATGATTCCTTCACCAAACATACATTAACCAAAATTAAATTTTTGAATGAATGATAATCTTATTAAGTGCCCCAAGATATAAAGTAGTTTCTTAGATAAGGCATGTAAAATGTGTAGTGTTGGATTTTCCAGGAACAGAACTGAGAGCCCTTTACAGTAAGCAATAATGAAAGCAGTAACAAGATTATGCTTCTTGTTTGTGTATAACGATGTGACTATCACTCCAGCTACCTGACTGCCTTTTAAAAGGTCCTTATATGATGTAGCTTACAATTACTTTAGTAAAACAAAGGTGCCAAAGTCTTATTGTATATCTTTGTGTCATTCCTAGAAAAAATAAGAATGGAAGGATCAAACATTGCTACACGGAAGTGCACAGTTTCATGAGACACTGCACGAAAATAAAGCTGCTATAAGCCAACCAATGATGCTTGAGTTCACTCAGCAAACACTTTGGAATTCAGCAGTTAACTTTAATAAATATGGATTAAGATACAGGACAAATACAGCATTGACGCATATGAAACTGTTAATAATGAAATTGTTGCAAACTATGGTTTTGTAATTTCAATGGGAATGTTCTATCTACCTTGAATACATTATGTCTTACCTGCTTTAAATATACATTGTGAATAATGATGCTTTTTCAAAGAGCTACAATAAATAAAACCTCATCCTCAAAACGTGTCATCAATAATAATAAAAAACCTTTTTGGCAACTACAGTTTAAAAACCAATCTACCTTCAGTAACCTCATGTTTCATAAAAACAAATTTAGTACCAAAACATGTAAAACTAAGGTTACATAAAAGCTTTAAAGTTAAGGTTTCACTTCTTGATCTTAAAAACTGACAAAGCTTTGGTAGTCTTAGTCCCAAAATAGTAATGCAAGATCAGTTATATGGCTACTAGGTGTGGTGCTATCTAAAGAGGTTTCCAGATTGGAAGTCTGACACACAAATGAGTGTGTTTGCATGTTAGTCCACTACTTTGATGGAGTGGATGTGAAGGGTAGAGGAGGCGGGGCCTCTGGGCTGACTGGAGGAACTCTTGCTGCTGGAGACAGTCTGACTCTGCAAAGCTGAGCGGGGGAACTTAGCTGCAGTTGCCTGACCAACAGTGAGCTGTATAAAAAGAAAGGGTAAAGAGAAAGGGTAAATTAGTTAGAAAAAAAGCAGATTAAACCAGATACCACTGCCTTTATATTGACATTATTATGCGTGTTAAGAAGTTTATAAGAGCGATGTCTGATACCCGAGTGACAGGGTGGTGTCTTTCCACTACAACTGAACTCATGGGAGGGTCCACACCCATGACACGCAAGACGGTAGCAGGATGACCCATCCGGTTAGAATCTGCCTTTCCTGTCAAACGAGCTGTTACCGTCTTAGAAGGTTTTTGCTTGCCAGCTGTTACTATCCACGCATTTGCCTAGAAATTAAGAACAACATCAATGTCATCAAAAATAACATATATTTTCAAAAGATGCCCTATTTTTAGTTTTTAGTTCCAGTGAACACTGTTGGCAGGTTCAAACTAAATATTGTATGTGTACAATGTTTGCAGTGAGGTTTGGTACTTGTCTGAATGAGCTTGTACTGCCCCCATGTGGTGCGGAAGTGGTTGAGAGAAAAGCTTCTTTTCTTGGTGCTGTGCTTGTGCCAGTCTGAGACAGAAACTGTTCCTGAAATAAAGATAGATATAAAAAGGATCCTTAAAAAACAATAAAATAATATTAATAATGCTTCTGATAAATTATGAAAAATTACTATAGTTTTTTGTTCCAAGAAAAATATTTTGGAAACATTGGCAATGTAAAGTTTCAGCATAAACTAGGTAGTAAAGAAAACCTAGTCTAAAAAAAAAACAACTGTGCTTGGGTCCTAATAAATACCCTAAAGCAGTTTTGCCCAGAAAAGTATGCAAGCACCACCAATACTAAAACAACAGATTCTGTTTTTTTTTCCAGATGAAATGCATCTAATAAAGCAGAAGATGCAACAATATAAAAAAGTATTACTAGGAAAAAGATTGTGACTGCTGTGTACATGGAATCAATTAGGAATGTATTCAGCCAGTTTCCAGAATGTCTTACCGCCTCTGTATACTGTGTACAGCTGTGGGAGGGGGGTGGATGTGTAGGAGTCTCCATGACAATTGGGCTGTGCCGTGTAGATGAGACAGTGCCTGGTGGTTGAATGGCCATTGAGCTGGTGCCTGGCTCATCTTCTGGAGGCACTTACAAAAAATATTGGGACCAGATTAATTATAGTGCCATTATGATGACACTGCATAACACTCATGTGAATCTCTGAAAATTACAACACGTATAAGGTTAACAATCAATCCAATTATTTGGACCATTATCTCAAAAATCTTAGTCACTTTTAGTGCTCTGCATTTTTTTTCATGCAGAATTTAATCTCAAACACTATTTTTGCAAATACTATTTTTTAAACTATTTTTCTAAAAATGCTCTTCCTTATGTCAGAGTGCCCAAATAATGATTTACACAGTGTTTTCACTCCTCAGAAAATGAGTGGATGTCTCTGAAGATTAAACTGGTAGTATTTAAACACTAAATGTACATAATACTGTAGTATAATTACACACTTCATACTTAAAGAGAACAGTGGTCTACCTTACAGGGTAGTAAAGAGTGTAAACATTATTTTAGTTACATTAATTACATATGACAACTCGGTTTTACGCTGACAGCAAACAAGCTGATTGTGTTTGTTACAGGAATATTAAACTTTTGATGAATAAAACCAGCGGGTATAAACCCTTTACTGAAATCTAAATCTGATTTAGCTGACATATAATACAGTTGCCTGAAGCGCATTCAATTATTTAAAAAAATGTTTCTTGTCTGATCATAAACTAATCTAAAACATTACTATCTTACCATGGTCTAATCTGCCTGCTTCTCCAGGGTTAAACATACTAAGAGCCTCAATGTTGAGTGCACAGACACCACGCATGAAAGCTTTCTTCATAGAGTCCTCATAGTGCTCTCGCTCCACATGCAGCCTCTGGATCTCAGCTTGAGCACGTTGAAGCTCCTTTACATGCTGATATACCGGAAACACACACACTTTTACATTCAATATGTTCACATTCTTTAACTTAAATCTGCAATCCTTAACTTTTGCCTCTTAATCACCATCTGTTCAAAACAAAAAATGCATGTTACTTGCAGTGTTTTCCTAATGTGGATTTAAATTCTAATCAACTGCTGTAAGATCACACAAATGTTTCACCATCCTCAACCACACACGCGATACAGTAATCTGGTCTCTCTTTACAGATGCAACGTATCCACCCAGCCAAATGAAGTCAAGCTGTCAACTACCACCAAATTGGATCAGACAGCTCAAATCATAATTATAAAATTACCATTGGTAATAAGATAGGGACTTTTTGAACACTAATTTTTGTTCATTCTTATTTTCCAAGCACATGCACCCAATGTTGTCGAACACGGTCACAACTTATTACCTGTGCCATCTTAGCCTCATACTCTGCAGAGAGCTGCACGCAGACGTTCTCTGCCCTGGCACAACACACGCTCTCTACACGCTCCCGCCACCTGTTTTGGATCAGCGAATGCCAGCCTGCCCACACCTTCCTTTTGAGCTGCAAATGATAGTGCTGCTCGGCCAACCTGCCCCCCTGAGCCTGCAGCACATTAAAGCCATTAAAACCATTTAATACTGTTTGCATGTATTCTAAACAGGGCGACAGCTTTAAAGAATTTGTTGCTTTAAATGTTTATGGCATACATAATTGTATTGAACATACAAGTATCTTCAAGAACAGATACAGGATAGGTCTATTTAAAGACACAAGTAAACACCAGTGTCTGAATAATATCTGCCCTGTGTGTGTGTGTGTGTGTCACCCCGTCTCACCTCCTCTTTAGCGGCCGAGTGCTTCAGTCTCCACTGAGTGAAGCTCCTCATCAGCTCCAGCTTCTCCCTCTGCCTGTCAACTGCTCTGCTCAGATTCACTATCACCTACAAAGGGCACAGAAGATGAGATGACAACAACAGAGAAAACACACACCTAAGGCCACATTATGAAGGGTTTGTTTTGGAGAAAATAAACTCTGTTATTATATTGTTTAGATCCTAAAACTATGAATCAGCAAACTTTATGACATACCAAGTTGTGACATTTAATAAAATGCCTTGTAAATAATTATCTAAATGTAACTTGTTGAGGCTCTCTGTAGTTGCAGGTAATGTTTACTTGGTGAATATTACAGGATTGGTATATTATTTTCATTGAAAACTATAAGTTCTATACTATAATATACTATACTATACTATACTATACATATGCACACCTCATCTTTCCTCTGGTTGGAGGTCTGGTAGGTGTTCAGCAAGTCTTTGACACTGTCCATCTCAGCGTTTACAGCTGCCAAGTGAGTTGCATGCTTCTCCCTCTCTCTCTTAAGCTCCAGTCGGTGCTGCTCCACGAAGGCCAGTTTCCACTTCCTCAGCTCCATCATTACATTACTCTATATGCAGACCGAGAAAAGAGTTTCTATAATTGTTACATGACATTACATCCAACAAGAATCCTACAGCAATGCAAACCTTAAGGTTTGTGCTCCAGGTGTCCAGTATGTTCTCCATTTTGTTCAGATTCTCCTCTGATATGAACATCTCAGTCATGCTGGTAATCAGAACATCAGGACTGCTCTGTTCTGACCTGTCTGACCCAGTGTGTGTCCTCTCTAATCTTTCCTCAGATGCACCAGACCTGGCTGCCATACAATCACCTGTAGTACAACAGTATTAAGAAATGGGACAGTTACAGATTACAGATTTGATTAGTATAAGCTGTATTTGTGACTGTCAAAAATGCCAAAACATCCACTCTTGTGACTAAACGTTGTAGGTAAGCTGCTGTATGCAGGCAATAAATAACCTTTAGGGACTTTACCCTCAGATGTGTAACTTGGTGGGCTAGACCTGGATTCTTCTAAGGGAGTAGTTGCTTTAGCTGAAGTCACTGCTTTGTTTGAGAGTCCTTCATTACCTACAACAACAAGAGAAACACCTGGAAGCCATGAATCATTTAAATATTGAGTCTGTGCCTGAAATTTGTCATTTATTTAAGCATAGCTCAGCATTATATTATCTATTACACATAGATATTAAATATGTTTTACAAGCTCGTAAGTAATCTTTCTAACCTGCAGGAGATTGAACTGGTGTACCCATTTTAGTAGATTGCTGTGAATGCTTGGAGAGCTGAGTTGTGTTTAACGGATGTAATGGATGACTTGAATCATATCTAGGAGTCACAACAGCATATCGGATAAGTTCTTCATATTCTTCCTGAAAATGCAATAGAGAGGGAAGAATACCACATCCCTTTAAATTGTCAAAGATCACACAAAAATCACCGTTATTAGGCATTGATATCACAGTATGCTGTTCTGTATATACTATAGATTATAGTAAAAATATAACCTGAAGTTCTGAAGAAACTGAGCTGCCTCTGTCTGAATCTCTTGGTAATACTGGACTGCTGTGTTCCCCTTCATCCGAGGACATCTGAAATACAGAACAAACTTTTGTTCTTAAGAATATGAGTTTAAAGTAGACAGTCTTTTACTTTAGTTAATTTTAATAAATGCTTAATATTTAATCTCAGTCTCTTGTCTTACTTTACCAGGTTACATTTAAATAACCGTTTTAAAGATATAAAATAAGACAGCTTGATCGTTTAAAAGTAAATGTATATAAATGCCTATTAAGTACTACTAATTCATTATTCATAAATTAAATGACAAACTTTGTAACATGTGTATGTAACAACAGCAGCTGCTGTGATTTCTCCACTAGGTCGGACAATAGCTCAATTAACAACCTTTGTATTATATAGTATATATTAAAACACAGCCAAAGCTGGACCTTTGAGTCCAACTATAAAATATAAACAACAGTATATACAAACGTCAGTAATAAGCATCAGTTACCTTCCTTTCTGCTTAAGCTGTACTGCCCTGTGTTAGCATGTTATTTTGGCTGAACAACAAACAGCTTATTAACTCACAAACAACGCGTGATGTAAGGTAGGGAGATAAGATTGCACATCGTTACCTTTTTGTAAGACAGGGTGTTTGATTCTCTGTTAACAGCGTCTCGTGACAACGTAAAACATGACCACTTCTGTTAAAAGCGCTCTTTCAAACTGCTGGCTGCGGCAGTAAAGGCTTATGTGATTGGTTGGAAATTCGACGCACCCATTTCAGCGATTGTAATTGGATGATATGTTTCCGTAGTAACTGGAACAGGAAAGCGTAAGTAAAACCACGTCGGGAAACAAACGCTGCGTCCGAAAATTCTAAAATGTTGCTCAGAAGGCCGCGTTTCAGAATAAACATGCATTAAACTACGTACTTCAAGTTTCTGAACATACTTTTATCTGATCAATTTATGAAGGCAGCATAGACGTATCCTTCGAAAGCTGCTTAAAGGCAAGCCTGCAATGTTAGCTAAAGAACGCGGAACGCAGGAAAGAGACCAAAGCTGTTATTTTTGAATATATGTCGAAGGATAAACGTCCCCACGCTGCATAAACGACTGTTGTGAAGAAATAGTGTATTATTTAATGACACGACAGCCTGTCCACTAATTGTCAACATGTTTTACTTTAAACTGAATGAACTGTACTTAGGTTTCACTCTAATAAAGATGATATTTTAACAGAAGGCACGGTGTCGCTACAGGTGCAACATTTACGCATCATCACCAGCAAACGTGTAATATTACTATTTATTAATAAATACTATGTATTATTATGTGATATTGTATATGTTGTTTAAATAAGAAATATTCACATTTTCTTTGTTTCATTGTTTGTTAAGTTTCACCAATAAAATAATATCTGTAATGACTATTAAGACCGCAGTGTATATCTAAAAATACAAAACGTTTTAATGAATAAAGGGAATAATTGTAAACACGTATTGTTTAAGTTTTAAGTCTCACATTTTATGAGAGAAAGCAAAAGGTGTTTTCTGTGTGTCCCAGTTATGCATGGACGGTTCACATGTGTGGCCGTTTTATGGAATATGACCCTGGATTGGGTTTAATAAAGTTTGCATTTGGATACTCAAAGTTGTGTCCTGGAGCAATATGTTACATTACTATACTTACACACAGACTTTAAATATGTTGTTTTTTCCTTTAATGACATTGTATGCCCTGCATGGCAATATATCCAGGGTGTTTCCTGCCTGCAGCCCACCACTTTCCTCCTGCCAACCCCCTCCTCATATTTTTATCTTCAGTTCTCGGGCCCCGTCTCTTTGAATGTTTAAGATGTCTCCCTGTTTAACACACAAACAAGCTAATGAGAGAAATCAGATAGTTTATATAAAGAATATCTGAAACATTTTAGAAGGAGGGCCTGAGAACTAGGGTTAAAAACCCTGATGCAGGTTTGTAGAATGGAATGAACCTTTTCAAAGAGATTTTAATAATGCTATAATGATGCTAAACTCTTGGTATTAAGAACAGTTTGGATATTTGAAAAATGTCATCAGATGTTCATCCAAAATGAGCAAACCATATGCAGAACACTTCAATTATTATGCAGAGAATCTTTTACAGGCAGCAACAGCTGTCACGAAACTGCTCTACTTAGAGACACAGCATCACTGAAAAATGTAAGTGCCTTTAAGGATTTTATCATAGCTCACAAGCATGTGAATTACTGTGATAGGATTTATGTCACAAAGGCAGGCATTTCTGTTTGAGCAGCTATAGGGAAAATTATGCATGAAGTATGAGGCAAAATAAAAGAGGATTCTTGCACCATCTAGATATTGTGTTTGGCTCATTTGTGTCTATTTGTGTATAAGTGAGGTTTTGACTCAGAATATGGATGATATGTCATTGTAAGCTGTTTTTTTTTTGAGGTTTTAGCTAGGATGGTTATTATTTGTATGATGGCAAACCCTAATATAATTATCTATTTTGATTGACTTGAGCATTATTGAATCTGTTGATCAGATGAAACGTATTCCCTGGTGTTTGTTTTACACTGCATTAGTTTAATCTTAATGACTGTTATGATGAGTCTCTCTGCTGCTGAGCGCCATCATTAATCCTTAAGACAGAATTGTTTTTGATTATATTGTTAAAAATTTGTCTTTGAACAGTTTAATAAGTATTTTTATTTGTCAAAGTAAAAATAAATGATGTTCCTGCAAAATAGGCCGACTAGATATTTAGATAGGATTTAGCTGTAGTGTATTGGCTTATATGATTATTTAAGCTGGCCACGAAAACTACTCAATGACATAAAATAGATCTGTGAATTCATTTAAAATACTATAATTTGAATACTTCAAATAATAAAGTTACTTTTTACCTTTTCTCCTAGGGTTTGAGTCTTACAAATGTTAGTCAGTCCTTGGACACATAGATCTAATACAGGAATTCTATATTCTGGAGTGGCTTGTTAAGTTAAGTGCCTGGCTTTCAATCATTCATGCTATAAATTATCGTAGCACAGAGCCCCACCTCCTCTTTGGCTCTGTCATAAATTAGAAACAAGGGAGCGTAAGGTCACAGACAAAAAGAAATCATCACATTTAGAGGACAATGATTCATAAAACCTGACTGCTAGGATAACACACACATACACACAGACTTTTATACAGCTATCTTTGAGAGGACATTTATAGACACAATAAAATCTCTAGCCCTTGCCCCAACCTTATCCAACCCAACTAACTGCCAAACCCTTACCCTAAACCTAACCCTAACCTTTAACTAATTCAAACCCTAACCCTAAACCCAAGTCTTAACCCTCAAACAGCCCTTTAAAGGGGTGTCAGAAAGTGAGGACTGGCCAAAATGTCCTTACTTTACTCTATTTGTTGTTATTTATAGTAAATTGTCATTATAGTTTTAAATTAAATAAAACTTGTGCAATGTTAATTCTTCGGTACTGGCAATTATTTTAGGTTTAATGAGTAAAATATGCATTACCATGAGATGAACTCTAACTAAAAGCTCATGCAACTAAACTGCATAGAGCTACATTTTAACTCTTAGCCCCAAACAAATAATTGGAGGGGAATAAAGAAAGCGATGGGTAATTTGCGTATAAAATGGACTTGTGTATCTGCCATCCAATCGCATAAGTTTCGCTAAGATACAAGGTACGTCATAAATAAAGCACTAGCGCTTGTGGGGGTTTCTTTTACGTCATACCGCGGTGTTTTCGCCAGGTTTGTCCGCATAGCATTATTGTACTAGCCTACAATATTAACCAAGTGACTTGCGCTCTCTCTCTCTCTCTCTCTCTCTCTCTCTCTCTCTGTCTTTCCTCTTTCTTGAAGTGCTGCAGAGACAGAACTGCAGCGGTAAAACACTTACCGTCAGCTATTGATTTAGTTGCTGGATGTCCTTAGGATACAGATACATTTATATTCATTAGTCCTGGCTGGTGACTAGTATAGAGTAATGGATAACCAACACCGAAATATCATCTGCTCAGCTTTATAACGGGTGAGTAAAATATTTTAAGAGTTTCGTCTTATTATATCAGCCCGCAGATGATATTACAACATTAAAACAATAATGCCCAAATCTATACGCCGTGCAGGTTCAGTGTAGTTAGTCTACTAATAAACAGCTTGGTGTGTCCAAGAAACAAAAGTTATTATTTTCTTTAAAGACTTTTTACTGAAAAGTGCTTATCATGTTGCTTAGGGTTTTGCATTGGTCAGTAACTAAAACATTCGGTACTTCATCTTTCACTTAGTAACTATAAGAGAATGCGCGGTGCTGAAAGAATGGGAGTCAGCGCACCTCTAGAAGTGAGTTTTGACATGAACGAAAGAGACTGATGGCTTGAATAGCTCACAGTGTGCGCGGATCGCCCGCCGCGGGCAGTAAGTGCACTGCAGAGAAAGACAGTGAGAGACTGTGTCATGGCTCTTATACTAAAAAAGCTCTTTTTGCGTTGTTTGATGCGTATATTTGTATGTGACTTTTATGTTTTTAGTTTTCTGGAATGTCGTTGTTCACGTAACAACCTAATATAAAGAAACTCTGAATAATGTAAGACTTAATAATAAAATACCGAAAAATACTGGCGGTCTTGATGTGATAACAGTGACAACAGAATAAAATAACAGTGGTACATTTAAAATTAAAGCAATAGCTAGCTAACAATGTTATTATTACTGATACATTGTTCTACACATATATAGAGATAATATGAGATAAACGATTGTAGGCTATATGAAAAATGTCTTTTTCATTGTCTTTTTTTTTAAAGACAAAATCTTTATAACTGTTGTTGTAGAACACAACAGCCAAGATGGTAATCGGCATTAAATATGATGCCAATACCAACTGTATTTCTGAGAAAAGTGAAATTCTCTGAGTATGGATGGCCGCTGCAACCCTCTGCCTAATATTCTCATTTATAGCCATTTTATAAAAGAAATGAATAGTGCCAGATGTAGTCAGTGTTTTCAGGAAAGCACTCCAGCTTATTATTGCAGTCCTGAAACTCATTCAACTCTAAAATGAGTATTCCCAAGCCATAGGGTTGTATCTTTGAAGACTGTACTTTATCAGCTATGCTGCATTGACCAGGCTTTTATCACTGCTTTCACAAAGTTCATCTGCATCAGTCTGCCTTATTAGGCTGCATTACAAGCAATGAACAATTGAAAGATAAATAATGTATACGTGGTAAAATGTTTAGCTGCTTGAGGTTGTCAGCATGTAACTTATGTTGGTATTAATCATAAACCAAGCCAGATTTAATGTCCTCTCAAAATGGGTTTTAAATCAATAAGCCTGTTTTTCTGATAAATTATGCTGTTATAGTCAACTCAACCTTTATAGAAAATAACCCAAGTAATTATCCATATAATAAAAGAAAGATGAAAATGGGTTGGAGATTTGCTCCATTATTTTGCATGTACATTTCATGATTGGTAACATATGTCTGTTTATATAGGAATTAGATGGGGTCTCCCTCTGTAATTAATTCTGTGGTGCCGTTGATTCTAGACTAGACTTTTATCATACAAAAATTCTATGGAGAAATGGGATTGTGCGGTACCACTGATACCATCTGGAAAAGGTCATGTGGTGACGTATCAATCTTGTACTGGTCACATGTCTTCATGAGATACAAAATCTGATAACAGGTCAGAGTTCACCAAGCCTAAACTTTGGAAATCACAAATGTTGCGCATGCGTTTTTGGTCTGCCGCATTCGTATGCATACGAATGAAAGAGAGTGAAGCGAAAAGTGTAGCTTGACCGCACCTTTAACGTGACGTGTGTAGGACGATTCTGACGGTCTGTCGCTCTGTCCATTAAGAAAAGGTCTTATTGAATTACCTACAGAGTGACGCAGACAGCCCGTTTTCGTGATTGAGAATGACATGTCTAATGCAATCTCATCCTATTTTCTCTTCAGTATGCATGGCAATGCATGCCAATGCACCATATTGCCTGATGTATATAAAGAGCAATATTTGTAGCTCCTATCACACAGTTTTACCAGCAAATTACCAAAATGACTTTATTGTAATTTATGTTATTTGCCAGTGATTTAACACAAAGACAGCATTTGTGAAAGACGCTTATGATTTTAATTTGTAATTAACATAAATGACACAGACAAGGAGCATAAATACCTCAACATGTTATATGGACCTACTCCTTCACTTCTTGTCTGATTAAATTATAAAATGTTTTGTATTCCAGGCAAAGTTTAATCAAAAAATTAAACATGATTCCAGGTTATGAAGTTGGTGCTTTACATGCATTGATATATTTTTTTAAAACTATACTACTAATGGAAAGTCAAGGAAATGCATTGGTTAAAATCTTACAAAAATGGGCATAACGTATAACATGCCAGTAGATTCCCATTTTCTCTTAATTTACATAATGTCATCAATTCCTCAGGCAATCTTTTAGCACAAGATGTCCTGGCCTCTTCCTTACAAAGTCATTCAATATTTTTGTTTTAATGGGATTATGTCTTCTCCAAACCATTAGGAGATTAAACATGGCGCATTCCCACTGCCTGACAACAAAGAAAGGGACTGTCACTATTTTATCTTATCTATCTAAGAATCCAATAGGGTGCTTTCAAAATCACCCAAATTTACAGATACTAAACATAAATATATGTTGTGTCTGTTGTGTCGATGTCATCATAGATGTAATATTTGGCATTCATAAACAGTGTCTTTTCAGTATGTCTTTGATTTCTATTCACTTCAGTCTTTGGTTCTATAAGGAATAAATACCTACTGCCTATCTCATATTACAACACAGCATTAAAAAATACAAAATGAATAGCTTGAAATATTTAGATTGATTTTGTTCCTAGGCTGAAAATCTTATCTTGTTTTCTTGTATTTTTCCAGTTCACAATATCTTAACATACTGACAGGCAGTTTTACAGCTTGCCTCCTAAAATCATTTCTAATCATGCCAGCTTGCAAAAGACGCTATAAAATTCCTGCATATAGAATTTGACCTGCTGGCTTTCAATGCACCAGAGAAAGCAAAAGGAACCATGCACCATACATCATTTAGACAGAGGCTATCAAGAGTGCCAGGCCTATTTTCGGTCCACTTGCGACTGATTGTATCTAAATAGTGCACTTAGGTTAAGCTGTCCCCAGTCAAAATTACCTTTAGATATTCTCCATTGTTAAGGTATAAGACTAGTAGGTAATACATATACAAATCAAAAGCTAATCTTTTAATTAACAATTTAAACAAATGCCACTGTATGCTGTGTATGCTTCCTGACATACAATCCTACATTTTTAGAGGCAGTCCTAACTGATGGCTCTCAGAACTGTGCAGGTAGATTGGGGGAAGTGCTGGTAGCTAAAGGGCCAATCATGCGGCTCACTGGGGCTGCCAAACACAAGGCAGACCTCTCAGACAGACACATGGTCTATATCCATTCAGTCAGCCTATAATGGATTATTCCCCAGCCTGAACCCTCAGCTTCCCAACGGCATGTAAACACAATGAAAGTGAAACAAGCTCTCTCTTTTGATCCATTAGCTGTTGCAAGGGGTAGCACAGAATCATCATTCTCATGGAGCTTAGTACGTTAGGGGTTTTAGATACATGTATCTCCTACAGAAAATTACATCAGTATAATCTTAAATGTATACACATGCCATATTATATTACATTATGTAGTAAAAAATCAAAATAATGGTCATTTTAGGGTTATTGGTATTGGTCAGTAACTGAAAGACATAGGTTGACTGAGGTCATTACAAAACAGTGCTATTACTTAATATCATGAAGAGGGAATATTTGTCAGTACAACAAATATTCCTGTTAAATGTGTTATTTTTTTGTTCTTAACTGAATTAACTGCTGTATGGGTTTCAATCAATACGCTATTTGGTTGTGAATCACTTCATGTTAAATGTTCCACTGTTATATTCCATAGCAGGTATACCACATTTCTGAAGACCTTAGCTGACTCTATAAAACATAGTACCTCTGTTTATAAACCTGATTATTCTTGATTAGGCAGTTTAGTCAGAGGGATTTAATTTGGCATTTAGCGGTGGTCAACAGCTTATCAGCAATCAGTTGTTAGCAATCAGGGATGAGAACTAGGTAGTTAGTGGTTCAGACATTCAATAGTCAGCTGTCAGTTTCCATGCTGCAACCACCACTGAGAAATGAGTTTTTGTATAATGACCCATGGTAGTATAAACTGTTTTGGCCAAAAGTATACATAGATGTCATATGAATTTTAATCATTAAAATTTAGATTTTGCTTGAATAATTACGTTATTTTTAGCCCTTAAGATACTATTTCTGTACATTTAAGGCCTATAGTTGAACAGCTTGTTTTAAATAGCACTGGCTATGCTTTTCCTTATTTGTATATTAATAAGAAAGTGACTTGTTTTTGTCAGTACCAGTAGAGCACAGCTGCCCCTAAGAATATGTAATACATAAGAATATGTAATACAGATGAAATTGCCATTTTCCTTCTAAAGCGTTTTCAAAAGGTCATTTAAGAAGTAAATGCAGAGCTGCTTTTTCATCCAACAATGTATATATTGCTTATTGGATAGACACTGTTAAGATGGTAAAGAGTTTATAGATTTCAAACCTTAAAAGTTTGGATATTGAGCAGTAGTTATTTTGATAATATAAATCTTGTCCTTGTGAAAGGGTATTTATTTATTTTCACTGTATTTTATCTAATAAAAAATCTTTTTTATATTTTATCTAATCTTAATTAAATAACATGATAAGCATTGTTTTCTGTCTTGTGTTGCCACAGCCACGAACCTCCACTACTATCAAATGGAGGGAGATTCTCCATTTCAGCATTTGAGTGCACAGAAATCTTTGTAGTGCAAGATGAGTCATCAATACCTCTGTTTGGGGTCTACTATCCACAAATCTCATTTACTTTGATTTAATAAGGATGGATTTCTATAAATGTACAAGATAAAATCCAAATCATTCTTGGCTTCGATGCTTCTAAGAGAACGATTTTGAACACAAAAGCTTTTGTATTCTGATGTTTCACTCTGATGCAGCCCAATTTCTTAAATACACAATATAACACAATACTTTCATTCTTTCTAGACTCATACATGACCACCACAAGGGCAAAGACTCTGCTTCTGTTGTGACTGCTGACCTCTTGCCCCCCATTATCCCAGCCTCCTTATAATCATGGAGGATACAGTTTCCCGGGACAGTTCTTCTCTTATTAAAGGGGCCAGAGACATTGCTAAGGAGGCCAAACGACAAGCAGTTAAGAAGGTTAACAAAGTTGTGGACTACGCGGCAGATGAGTATTCCCAAAGCCGCACATACCACCGCTTTCAGGATGAAGACGATGACTACTACAGCCAGCCAGATGGAAACTACATGGGCAGCCATGCCAACGAGGAAGAGGGATCCAGTGACGCCACTGAGGGCCACGATGATGAGGATGAGATATATGAAGGGGAGTACCAGGGGGTTCCCTCAGATGCAAAGCCCAGAGATGGGCAGGTGGCTATGGGGCAGCCTCTTTCAGATGGCCTGAAGGACAAAAGAGAGCTGGAGAACGAAAGGCAGGCAGATGAGGAGGAGCTGGCTCAGCAGTATGAGCTCATCATGCAGGAGTGCGGACACGGGTGGTTCCAGTGGCAGCTGTTCTTCACGCTAGGGCTGGCACTCATGTCAGATGGAGTGGAGGTGTTTGTGGTGGGCTTTGTTCTCCCCAGTGCTGAGACGGATATGTGTGTGCCTGACTCAACCTCTGGTTGGCTAGGTAAGAATAACATAAAGAATGTTAACATAAGGACTAAGCATATAGTACTAGTTTTAACACACATGCTTGTTCTGTTTTTAGTTTTTCTTAATTGAGGTATTAGTATTACAAATGAATTACAAACAAATGTCAAGCCTAAGTCTAAGGATGACCTTTTGACCGGTTTTGGAGAGGGTTTAAGAACTTTTAGCTGGTCAGGCTGAAAGTCAAGTAATGCTATTTATGAATTTAAAAATTATTAAAAAATAAATAAGTTTGAAGAGCAAACATAATGTGACAAACATAAAGTATGCCCAAACCTTATATGTCCAATCTAGGTGTTACAATTACATTGTATACAATTACAGAAGAAGTGCCCACCAGCACACTGCCAAAGTTTTGGGTTTTTTATATCAGGTTGTTTTTTTTCTTTGCTTTTTTGTGAAAGTGTTACTGGAATTAAAAAGACATCCAGTATTTTTCCTTTTTTCCCCTAAATTAAGATAATTTTATCAGTTGATAAAATTACAGGGTTCTTCAGCATAATTAAGTCAGAACATCTCTATTTTTCTCTTTCATTTTCTGTCTTTATTTTTTCCTGGTCTCTCTTCTTCTTCCCATTTGCACTCATCTGGAGAGCCCTGTGGGCTTTGTGTTGTTTGCTCTGCTTCCGTCTCTTTCGTGCTCTCTCTCTTTCTTTTGTCCTTACTCCACCACTGGCTTTAAAAACAATCACATGTACCCAGCCATGACTGCAGTCACAGTTACTGGCCTTTAAGATCATTTACGGTCATCAGCTGAAAGGTTTGATGCTCTGCAGCCAAAACGAGTCAAACACAGTCACACCTTATTTAGTAGCTCTTGACATTATCAAAACCAAAAAAATCTTTGTCATGTGAGAGATAGTGTGTTAGGCATTGGCTAATATTATATATTTTTAAAGTGCCAATTATGACATTGTGTGATTAAAATGACCCCTTTTAAGGAGGTGTGTGTGACATTTAACTATTTTAAAGGTCACTCTTTACAGGTTTTTTAAAAGTTTCAGTCCACAGCACCTAACATTAATGTACTTGGGTGTGCCTGTCCACTTAAAGAGATTTAAATTAGTTGGCTTGCTTCAGAGATAAATGTGCTGTTAAATGTGAGTTTTTAGCAAATACTCAGGAAAATAGAGAACATTCATATAACAATGGCTAACATTCTCTTAACGTTAAGATAATTTCAGATCTGTGTGAGTGTGTTATATGTAATATGGTATAGGAATGTGATAGAAATAAGGAATTCCTAGCACAGGTCGACTAGCCTTTATCATAGGTGTCAGGATATATAAAATTGCAGCATAATAGGTAAGTGGTATTTACATATATTTGCTGTATAATTCAGCTCAGCATGAGTGCATTACACACATTCTTTTCTTTTGGTGGCATTTACAGCCTTTAGACACTCATGACATTGAATGGGCATGGATTCTAAATGGGTTAAATAAATTAAATATTACAATTAAATTAGGTCACTTACAGGATGCTGCACAAGCCTAAATGCCCCACAGCTAGACTGTGAAAAATGAGAGGTTGGACTATTCTGTGTCTAAATTCAGACATTGTTGAATATAGTTGTCAGTCCTGTTTAAGGTCTTAAAAAGTTATATTCACACTCACACGTGGTTTTGAAAAGACTGCCAACTATGTTTTTTAATCATAGTGATTATCTTACATTTTCAAAAATATTAGTGAGTTTATTTGATGTGCAAAAATTACAGTGACTAGCTGTCAGTGATGTCATTCGCATGTACATTATGGCATTATACTCGCTTCACAGATTATTTTGTGCTGTCAGTCACTATTAGGGGCTGTCAAAAATGGCAGAAAACGAAACTGTGTGGTCACTTGACACTCTGACTGCATTTCATTTTCTTTTTCTTATTAATCTTATACTCTTTTTATATATTTGTGTAAGTCCACCTTTTACATGTATTAATGTTGTTTAATGTTGTGTTAAGTTTATATTGTTTTCACAAATAGAAGGAGAGTTATAAAAAGTCTAGTGAACTTGACCTTAACGTTTGTGTGGTTGGATTTATCAATATTTTATTCTGTCAATGTAGTTACAGGTACTACTTGAGGCTATTGCTAGTTTGAAAAGGGGTTTGACTTCAGTTAACTGTTAATCCATTTTTCTTCACTTTTCTGCAGAATACAGAACAATCTGAGAGTCACACTGACATGTCAATGTCAGAAACTGATTGTGTGAAACGTGAATGTAGCCAGTTTCATTTCACTGCCTTCCCCTCAATAGGCTTTACCGTCAGACAGCTTTACTGCATTACTCACACTTCACACAGTTATTCAAATCTATGAATTACATCCAAGGGACCTGTAGTCTTCATAGAAAGAAAAAAAGCTAAATTGCTGCATAATGCAATTATATTAATGGACATCCTGTCTTACTTTTGGCTTAGATCCAGCAGCCCATCTTCATCTGTTAATCAGATGCTGCTTCATCTACCACATACACTTTCTATTTTCTCTTTTTCTTTGGCTATGCTCTTTTTTCTCTGTGTTAACTGTGGTGGAAGCTGAGCTTGGGTAAACTGCAGTAAAATCACGCTACACCGCAGAGATTACAAGACATGCACAGCTTCCTAATGTGTGTTTGAGCGAGAGAGTGAAAAGATATCTGCATTACATTTCAGAGAGAATGTTTATTCAAAATAATCTTGGCCTCTTGACTCTGACTATAACTTAAACGCTGTCTTTGGTATCCTCTAATGTATTGCCTGGACATTTATCAACAGACTGTAAATCATACTGCAGTAATCATATCAGCTTTATCACTCCATATCCAGGTAGTTGCAAACGGTTGATTATACTGAGAGGCTGACATAGAAACACTGAGCTGTAATGTGTGATAGAAATGCACAAAGTAAAATCTGTTTATTGTGTTTTATTTATACACTGATTCATGTTTTGTAAAGGCAGACATAAATAACAGCATGTGCTTTTCTCTAAATATACCTTCCATGATTATCAAAGTGTGAACTCATATAAAAAATGTCTGTTGCTTCTTATCTGCTGTCTTTTCACACCAGAAAGTCTGATCAGTTAGATCAGATGGTTTGTTTTAAATGACCAAGTTTGAAAAAAGCAAATCTTGCCAAGGTATACAGAAAGCTGTGTGGTTCTCACCTCTGCTGGGTTGGCTGTCAGATCCATTGGACTCTGCAGGAAAATGAAATCAGCCTGTAAGAGTCTGTGTCCTGCAGGCCCCCCCCAGTCATCACTAAACGGCATACAGTATCTGTAAACTGCATACAAATATCAGACCCTCTGCAGAATCAATGCTCTATGCCATCTGTGCCTGTACATCAATTTGGCCCCTCTACAGATCCATAGAGACAAGATACAGCACAAATTTAACTGCATTTAAATATGTGGTTAAATAGTATTAACTGTAAAGTTAAGGTTACACAGTTCTGACATATTTTGAACGGTGGACAGGTCTTACCTAAACTAAGCTGCAGAAACAGCTGCACTTCTGTAATGACAGATCAATATATCTGAACATGTTTTAAACATGACTGATGATGCCAAAAAACTTGGTCCAGCAAGGAGTAAGCTGGATAGTTCTCCCTCATTGAACACACCAGATACCATAGTTAGCAGAGAGTACATGAACTGAACTGGGTGTGTCAGATAAAGCAGATATACAGTGCAGTGGTGAGGGTCCCAAGGATATCAAATTGAGAACCAAGGATTTATAACATCAAAAGAGCCATAAGAATAAATGCTTGTCAAACCTTTGAGGCCATTTTGGATTGTGTTTACAAAATTTGAAAATACATATATTTTCTCTGTATATGTATTGAGTCAGTGCCTTACTGAAAAGCTAATTGCAAGAAATAAACCTCTGGAGTTTAAAGGTAGTTAGACAAATGTGTGTCTGGAGTATTACTACAGTAAGAGTCATACTGTATACTGTTTGGCACATATTTACATCTTTATTATGTATAATGGCTGAAATTATCTAAAAAAAAGTCCTAAGTCACCTTTGGTCAAACACAAATTAATCTTGTGTCCTCTCAGTGCCCTCCAGTGTGACTCTATAAACTATGGGCACAAGTTCAAATTCAAATTCAAATTTTGAATTCAAAAGTTTAAATGAATTCAAAGTTGAATAAAGCAATAATGGTTATAAAGTCCCTTTCTAGGCCATCAAGTTTTCCAACATTGTTCTATTTGTCTTTTCACAAGGCTTGCTTCTTTAAGAGCAAAGCAGTTTATTGTGTGCTATAACAGTAAATTGCTGCGCTTGTTTCACAGCAGCAGATTGTAAGTGCATGGTCACAGAGAAAGCTGCTGTAGCAGACACAAATTTAGACTTTAATACATCAGCAAGATTTAGAATTTTTTTAGTTTTAAACATCTGTCTGTTTGAACAATTCCATCACCTGAATCTGGCTGTGTCTTTATCTGTATTTTTATACAAAATAAAAAATTTTTTATTTAAATGTACTTACCCATTTTCAGGCCGGTTGTCCATCCTCTGTATTTTATTTCTGTGCTTGTGATACGTTTGTGAGAACATCCTGCGAACATCATTTAAAGATGGCTTCAAAAACCCTTAAATTCTTATTGGTAGGTCCTAATATTGCATACATCGACTGAGGAAATAAAGCAACCAGTGGTAAAATTATTGTAGTGCTATGTGGAGAAAACGTGGAGATTTTGAGCTACTTATATAATGGACTAATATTTTAATATTCTTGCAACGCTACTAATATCAGCACAGAAGGTTTTCAACTGCCAGGAAACAAGTCAGGTAGAAGTTGTTCTAGGTAGAAGTCCTCAGGTAGAACATCAGTCATCTAAACATTTTATGAAGTTCTTCTAAGCAGCAGCCAAACAAGATGCTTGTGCCTGCATGTTTCCTTTATAAACTATGGGTTCTTTCTGTCTAAACTTGATCATTTTTCTTCTTCTACCTCTTCCTATACTTTAGGCAGCATTGTGTACTTGGGAATGATGGTGGGGGCTTTCTTCTGGGGCGGCATGGCGGACAAGGTGGGCAGACGACAGTGTCTGCTCATATGCATGTCCATAAATGGCTTCTTCGCCTTCCTGTCATCTTTTGTGCAGGGCTATGGCTTTTTCTTGCTGTGCCGCATTATAGCTGGCTTTGGGTGAGTCCTTCTGTCACTCCACTATTGTATGTGTTATGTTTTAAAGAAAAATACATTTAGTAAAGATTGACAGATAGGAAGCTGTATTAAAAACATTAATCTGGTACATTTTTGTTTATGTTGTGCAGGCTAATATTTGAGTCAACTTTGACACTTGATATGAATGTAAGATCACACTGGAGCAATTTTTTCAAAAGGGAGAAAACCTGAAATTATTCTTGGCATGTTTGTCTAAAAGACAGTCAATTAGTTCAGCCCAGCAAGAAAATTTACACAAACTAGCATGTAATCAAGGGTACATGCATACTTTACATTGTCATGTATTTCTAGAGATCATTCTGGCATGGTAACATGAGACGTTATACAGTGAGCATCTTTTATCAACTCCTCTGTAAACGAGAATGTCCCCCCATTCCTTAGATAATAGCCTTTTCAGACAGACAATACATCTGGCTGGATTGATAGTCTCTGCAATGCAGCTTTCTTGACTCTGTGATTCTCTATTACTAGCATAAACACAGCATGACAAAATGATAAACACAAATGCTGGGATTTAAAAGAGTGGATTGGGATGGGATTTTTAAAAGAACAAAACAACAGTAATGGTGCAAGCATGTTGAAATTTATGATGTGTGAATAAGAAAAACAACAGCTTTAGTGTGTGATACAATATCCAGTTGCTGTATTTGTAAGGGTCCTTGTACATTTTTTGCATACTCAATGTCTAATGTGATCACATCTTAACCTGTGTGTGTTTCATTTCTCAGTATAATAAATAATACATATAAATACCAAAAACAAATGAATAAAACCAAAAGTGCAACCATTTTATGAAACATTTTTAAAACAAGTGCAATATTCTCCTTACAAACCAAACAACCAGACTGACTCTGGTTGTGATATTTGTGTAAAACATACCAGTGAAACACTGGTATGGTACCAAACACTGGTACCAATGTTTTACACCTGACTGGTGTAAAACATACCAGTGAAACACACCAGAAAATTACAGCACAAATGGGAAGAATATTATTAAATGCTAATATATTAAATCTTGATATATAATCTTGAAAATTATAATATTTTCTGCATTTTATTCTCATGCTGTTGGACTGTGATGGTCTTCAGGATTGGGGGAGCAGTACCCATTGTCTTCTCATACTTTGCTGAGGTGTTGGCAAGAGAAAAGCGTGGAGAGCATCTGAGCTGGCTCTGCATGTTCTGGATGATTGGAGAGATCTATGCCTCCGCCATGGCCTGGGCCATCATACCTCACTACGGTAAAAAAACAAGTCTGCTTATTCCTATTGTTACTTCCTTCTTCAATGCATAACCAAAGACCTCTATTAATCTAACATAATAAGTCTTTCAGCTCTTACAAATGTGATAATGATAATACTATTGTAGTCTTAACAAATCTCAAGGTACTGAGGGTACACAGTACTCAAAGGTTTAAAGGTATTACTATGTTTACACCATAATTATTTTTTACCATAGTACATGACCTAAAATATGATATTATCATAAAACTATTTTAAACAAACACTTGTAAGACTATAGCAATATATAGCATAATATTTTTACTATGCTAGACAAGGCAATGTAGGTTTTGTTGTTAATAGCATATCATGCATAATTCTAAAGTATGCCAATGGTAACATGGTCAGTAATATAAGGAGTAGCAGAGTGGATAGTCAGAGAATACCCAAATAAACAAATTAGCATTTAGTCTAATTTAAATTCAGACTACTGTTGAGACACATTTTATGGAAGCTGTGGGTAGCTAAACACTCTCTCTATGTAGGCATTTCTTGCTGACTCAATCCTAATGATAATAAAGAGATATTCTAAGGTGATGTTCTACAAGCACACAGTGTCCACATGTATTTAGGTCTTAGGTGCTTGAGTAACAGCCATTTAAAATCTATTTATCATTTACTTTTTTCTAAATGAAGCAAATTGAAGATAAACATTTCCATTCAAATCAAATATCACAACCAGAATCCGATTAAAACAAGGTCCTTGGCAAGCTCCTGTCAAGGTGTCTGCCTTTGCTCTGGCACACGTGAGCTGTCCTTTGCTTTGTAAGAGAACAGGGAGCAGCTTTAGGTTAAGTGATTAATGTAGAAACAGAGCACTGCAGGGATATTTAAGGGATGTAGCCACTCCTGTGGGGGAAGAATGGCTTGATGATTTATGAGAACCTCAACTCTGGAAATAAACTGCACTCATCAGTAACAAAATAATGGAATAGAAGGTACTGTAGAAGAAACAAAGCTGATAGGACGCAGTGATAAGCCTTTCGGCCACAACGGCGGCCGTAATGGTCTTGGTTGATATGGCGGTTCTGTTCTTGGTGAACAGATTGTAAGGAGGTTTTTCTCCTTGCCTTGCGAGACAAAACAGGAAGCAAGCTTGATTTATGAATGGCCCTTTCGTGCAGCCCAGGCAGGGGACAACTGTCAGACACAGTGACTGGAAGAGTATTAGGCAGTCGGTGTGCCGGCAATCAATGGGAAGCCATCATAGGCTGTGTAAATTGAGAGTCTGTGTGTGTGGACTGCGGGGTGTTAAGAAGAGCAGTAGTGGGGGTAGCATTTATCAACATCCACTATTTTCCTGGTGACTGAGAGGCTAGGATTCTATTAGTTTGCTCAATGAATGACTGTTTGTTTGCTATTGTTTCAACTGTTTGTGCACATCTCTACATAAAATTCTTAAATGTAGGCTTAGTTTGTTTAGAGTACTTTAATTCATTCATGAGAATTAGCCCCTTCTATTAAAGCATGGTGTCTTTATAGCTTTAAATTAGTATAGTGAGAATATAGTATGTTTCTAACAGCACTCATAAGCTTTCTCAATATTTGTCATTTTGTTTATTCCTAGACACACAAAGTATGTATATAAATATGTATACTATAAAATTATACAGAAAAAAATTAAAATTGTATATTAAAATATATTCTCACTGCCTTGCATGATCTTGCATGATGCAAATTCAAACTTACATGAATTGTAAGCACAAAAGTATGTAACTTCTTTTGTATTGATAAAATAGACATTGTTTTAGTTGGACATTTTTTTCTGTTTAACAGAAAATAATATGGTTTTAGAATGACATGGGACTGAGTAAATTATTGTAATTTTTGGTGTTATTATCCCATATTTCACACAGTTAAGTGTTTTTTTGTGTGTGTATTAGTGTTCTAGTGATACAATACTCTTTGCAAATATTAAAACAAGCCATGGTAGTAATGCCACAGGCAAGCCACTGTACATGAGTGGGTAGGTCTGCTAGCTGCTGACTCAGTCATCCGTTTCCCCAGTCAATTATGCACATAATCTACGTAATGAGATTTCCAATGACATTGGCGAAGCATTAACCCTCTGGGTTTGCCTGCTGTCGCAATCACAGCATCATAGCTCTCACTTACACTGCAGTGTAGTGTTTCCTTCATTATTTACCACAGGTCCACAGAGGTACTTAAACGATCACACACAGACTTACACACACATCTTAACATAAACCTCCATCTCTAAATCAACTCTGACAGAAACCTTGGAGTGTTTTTCCCATTGGGGCTATTAACTGGATCCCCAATGTAGATAAAACCTAACCCACACACAGACATCATGTGTCACCATTCTTAATTTCTACAGCATCTTTTTCAGTTACATTTAGATATACAGCAAATAATGTTTAGATTTTTTAATTTAATCTTTATTGTTCTACTTATAAGGTGCTTTTATCAGCTGTGATACCATGCTTTAAGGCTAGGAGACCATGCTTTTAAGGCTTAATCCTAGTATGCCTGTATAATTGTCCGATTATCTCACCCTCCATTTTAAGAGGCATGGGGGATAAAATTAGTTAGAAACCAAAAGCCAAATGTGTTGGACTCCTTTTATTGCTCATTGGATAAACCCATGTAAAATGCCAGTTTTGTGATCAGAAAATACTGACTGTAGTTACTGCAATTATGTAGTTAGTTGTTTTACCTCAGAATTTTGGTATTGCATAAAGCACATGCATTACATTTAAAAGCCACTTTACAAGCAAGTGAACAATTCCTCCTTTCACCTATGTCACCTTAATCATATCATTACTCTACACTGCTTTGTAACTTAGTGCTTGAAACCTTACCGGTAAAGAAAAAGATGCAAATGGTGAAGTTGTCATGGTAGCTTTTAACCTGTACGGTATCAAGCTAAATGCATTTGTAGCTTCATTACCACATTTAAGATGCATTTACAACACGCTGGATTCCATCATAGTCTTAAAGCTACTATTTGTGACTCCAGAGACCTGTCTGGCGAAATTTAAATGAGCAGTTTTGAATTGTATGTGTTGCTGGGTCCTTTTATATGCATGCATTTAAGAACATTCAAATAGACTTTTGAAGTCCTGTAAATTAGTGGTTTATATTTATCTATCCTCTATTTATGGGGCTAGTAAGAGGCACATTTTCACACTCTGTTACCACTGCCCAGTGCATAGACAGGAGTAGTAAAACAATACAAACACAATCGGGAAAAAAAAACATCTGAAACGATCACATTACTATGATATACTTTTTCTCTGCTTGATTAAAATACCCTAAATTATACCATATTGCATAGTTACTGATACATTTTGCTAATTCAGATCTTTATAGTCTTACGGTTTGAACTAACTGAAATGTTGCATTAGTTATTGCTGGACCCATAACATGACATTGTTTGCTTTTTTACCCAGGCTGGAGTTTCAGTATGGGTTCAGCTTATCAGTTCCACAGCTGGAGGGTGTTTGTAGTGGTGTGCGCTCTCCCCTGTGTCTGCGCTGTGGTGGCCTTAACATTTATGCCGGAGAGCCCCAGATTCTATTTGGAGGTAAGGACTGTCAGAAATTAGGAATAACTCATATGCAGTATATTTTTTACACATTGGAAGCCAGCTATCTGACTAACCAGTAAAACGTTCTATAAACAACCAGCTTCACCAAAAAAACATGATGGTTGACCAGCATATTTTGTTGATGAACATCATGTATTCTGTTTCTCCAGCTAGCGTGAAATTAGTTTTTCATTGTAGCTGTAGTTATATATCTGTTTTTCACAAAAATAGAGTCCCAAATGTCTCTTTTATGAAAGCGCCTTTGCTTTATTGCTAACATGTTGTTTACAAGAACGTCAATTCAGTACATAAGACAGCCTTTAACATCTGAGAAAATTGCCTGACTTAGGGGAACACAACTGTCTTTGAAGCTAATGACTCGTGCTTGTCGTGACTCCCTACCCCCCCCCCTCTTTCAAGCCTGTCATAGCAAGAGAGGTGGGCGGCTGTCATGTATCACTGCAGCTGGCATTTAATTTTGTTAATCTTCCATGGATTTTTCTGCTATATCCTTTTAGGTGGGGAAGCACGATGAGGCCTGGATGATCCTCAAGCAGATTCATGACACAAACATGCGAGCGCGTGGACAGCCCGAAAAAGTCTTTACCGTGAGTGAAGCCCCTCTCTCCTCTGTTTATAAGCAGCTTAGAACACCCACCATGCTTTAAAGTACTTCACATTCATGAATGATTGTCTCATCCTGCCATGTATGTGGGTGCTGGATGTTTTTGTGTCACTTACTGAGCTGCAGTAGTAGAGACAGATTGCAGGCTTTGTGAGCAACCTAATGATCAAGCTCTCACCAAAATTTGCTTTCTTATTACATATTCTGTCTCTTTATAAACAGTGTGGGTGTCCCTGAAGTTTTCAGACACATAAACCTAACCTTAAATGTGTGAATCAACTGCAATACATTTTCAACCAAATGGAGTCAACAACTGATGCTAAACTTTTTGTAGATGTCATTGTTAATTGTTGGTAATTATTTGTAAACAAAAAATAATTTAGTTGTTTAATGGATGTATAAGTGAGTTTCTCTCAATATGCATACATAACAGCACATATGTTTAAACAATGAATATGTTTTTTTATTGTGAACAGTATTTTTGTTGTCTGTCCTTCATCTAAATGTGATTGTAAAATCTGACATTGAAATACTTTTAAATGTGACTAAATTTTGGAACTGGGGCCATGGTAGGATTTGACAGACTGTAAAATAAAGTGACTAAACTTGGTACCTTCTGTGCTTTTTGTAGGTGAACAGGATTAAGATCCCAAAGCAGATTGATGAGTTTGTAGAGATGCAGATGGAGTCTGGCAGCCTCGTCTCCAAAGTGATCTTCAGGGTCAGGACTGAACTTCATGGGGTGAGCTTTATGAGCAATAAATAATGACTATGTACATTTTATATGATAGTTGATATAAATTATAGTTTATTTTTCAGTGATTTTAATGGAAGAAACCAAAAACACTTTTCTCTGTCGTTTCAGATTTGGCTGACCTTCTTGAAGTGTTTTAATTATCCAGTAAAGGACATTACAGTAAAACTTGCAACTGTTTGGTTTACATTGTCATTTGGGTAAGTCCTGCCTTTATATAACTACAGGTCTCTGGGATTCATGCACATATTTAATATTTATCTGGGCATACACAACCTTATGTAAACAAACCTTATGTCTATGCTAGCTTATAAAAAATGCCTTTCAAGAACTTTTAATGCTTCTGCAGGTATTATGGCTTATCTGTATGGTTCCCTGATGTCATCAAGCACCTTCAGGCAGATGAATATGCCTCCAAAGTGCAAAGACATGTCAGTGAACGCACTGAGGATTTCACTTTCAATTTTACCCTGGAAAACCAGATACATACTAATGGCTTATTTGTCAATGACAGGTAATTTAGCCTTATGTAACAGTAATCTTTTTGATAATTTATTAATTCATATTGTTTCTTAATGAAGCGTTCTTTATATTCCTGTATATTGCCACAAAACGTGTTTCCATTATTTGTTCCTCAGGTTTATAAGTATGAAATTCAAGTCTGTTACTTTCATCAATTCCACTTTTCAAAACTGTTATTTTGAAGACGTGACATCAGTGGGATCCTTCTTCCGAAACTGCACATTTATTGAGTCTGTCTTCTATAACACTGGTAATGTTGAAATAATAAATTATCTGTTGTAATACAAAATATGCCATCAGCATTTTACCATTTTGAAACAATCAATATCTGCAGTGGCCAAAATGATTTTCTTTTTTTTGTTGACAGATATTGATGACTCCAAACTTAAAAACACTGACATTGTAAACAGCACGTTTTACCACAATAAAACAGGCTGTCAAATGACGTTTGAAGATGATTATAGTGCATACTGGGTCTACTTTGTCAATTTTTTGGGAACACTGGCCGTGCTTCCTGGCAACATTGTATCTGCACTTCTTATGGACAAAATTGGACGGTTGTCTATGTTAGGTGAGGCTGATATTGTTACTTGAAAATATTACGAATACAGAAAGTATTTTAGATTTTGTTTAGCCTAAATCTACAAAAATTAAATTAAATTAAAATTTCACTTAAAAGTACCCCATAAAAAACTGAATTTTAGACATGTCTGTAAATTTATTGTAAAAAGAAAACTGAAATGTTACATTGGCATTAGTATTCTGACCCTTTGCAACAACACTCAAAATTCAGATATTTAGCTAAAGTGCCTCCCATTTGTCTTGATTGTTGCTGATATTTTTTACTCTTTGATTGGAGTCCACCTGTGGTAAAGTAAACTGATTAAACATGATTTTGGCACACAACTTTATAAAAGGCCTCACAGCTGACAATGCATAACAGAGCAAAGGCAAGCTATGAGGTGAAAGGAACTGCCTGCAGAGAACAGATCTGGGGAAGGCTACAAAACATTTCTGCTGCACTGAAGGTTCCCAAGAGCACAGTGGCTTCTATTGTTCCAAGTAGAAGAAGTCTGGCACAACCAGCACCCTTACAAGAGGAAGAGCCATAGTAACAGAAGTGCCCAAGAACCTGATGGTCGGTGACAACTTCAGATCCTGTGTGAAGATGCAGCCATCTTTATGGAGCTTTATAGAAGAGTGTCTACTCAGTGCAAAACACAGATTCTGGATCTTCACAGATTTCCTAGAGTGGCCAAGTCAGAGCCCAGACTTATCTAATATCTCTGGTGAATCCTGAATATGGCTGTCCACCAACCTGACCAAGCTTGTGAAGAATTTCCAAAAACAATATCAATAAATGTATACATTTCTAATGTATACAAATGTGTACATTTCTAAAATTCTGATTTCACCTTGTAATTGAATGAGAAAAAATAATTTAAATGATTGTAGTATCAGGCTGCAATATATGTGTGTATGTGTATATATACCCACCTATATATATATATAGGTGGGTATTTGTTGATGTTTTATGTTTGTGCTCTGTCAGGGTTTTCCATGATCTTGTCTGGTATCAGTTGCTTCTTCCTGTGGTTTGGCACAAGTGAGTCTATGATGATTGGGATGCTGTGTCTGTACAATGGTCTGAGCATCTCTGCCTGGAACTCCCTGGATGTTGTGACAGTAGAGCTCTACCCTACAGACAGAAGGTGGGCTGTAATTAAATATGCTAACATAAAGAGCTTTGAGTACTTTTGTTTTGTGTGTAAGTAGCAATGTATTAAATTTATGTAATTTATCTCTTTATCTTTTTAACCCAAACACATTTTGCTGTTTCAGAGGAACTGGGTTTGGCTTCTGTAATGCCTTATGCAAGCTGGCTGCAGTGCTCGGAAATCTGATCTTTGGCACTTTAGTTGGCATCACCAAAGCCATTCCTATACTCCTGGCCTCCTCAGTGCTCGTCGGTGGAGGTCTGGTGGGATTGCGGCTACCCGACACCAGGTCTAATGTCCTAATGTAACCTTTGTAAATGTAACCTGCTGTAAATATGCTGATAACCAGGATGGTCAGAACAAATGAGAGGTACAGCTGGCTGACTGAAGCCGGCTAATTAAAACCCAAAGATAAGAAAATAGCTGCTGTAAGGCTAAATGTGTACTGATAAACAAGTCCTGGTAAACAAGTCTATTCTTTCAGTGCCTACTTGCAGGATTTAGCTATACATGCTTAAGAGATAGTTGGTGAGAAGCATTGCTTATAATTTTTGTTTAATAGTTTTGTTAGTGAATAAATGTAGTTACACTTAAGTATTATGTGTTTGGAGGACTGATATTCATGATGTTGCAGCTCTATTTTTGTTGTGTATTTCAGGCGTTTATTTCCTATTATTTTTAAGCCTTTGGCACATGTACTCCAGTCTCTGATGAGAAGGCCCAAACTCTGCACTGTAGTCAAATGTACATATGTGGATAGACTATGTTTAAAATTGTACCTGTAGCCAGATTCAAATAATGAAATTATGTTGATCCAAAATGATAGTTTTTGCTCTGTCGATGTTTTGTTTAGATTGGTACAGTGTACTTTATGCCAAAAGTTTGGTTTAGATTTTTTGCTTTTAGGTCACAGCTGTTTAATGTAACATGAAATGCAGTACATGTGTTCCACCACATTTGTGATGTTGATGTGTCTAATAGCGAATGGCCTTTTGAAACTGTGCCTCTCCCACATCAGATCATTACCATTATAAATTTTACATAAATGTCAGGAAGACCTGCTGCTGACGATATGGAAAGTTGCTGCTTCTGAAAAGCCCTTTTATGTTTGATGTCAGAGACCCGTCATGTTGACATGACAGAGAACAGATAGGCTCGCAGGTGCAGGGGGAGTTTAAAGTACCCACCAGAACATTGAGGCCTAGAATCTGTAGTGAGAAGAAATATGTGTTTGATAACCACAGGACATGTTTATTCAAAAGTAGCATTGCCAAGAATTTAATGTGTTAATTTGTTGCTTATTTTTACATTAAGACTAAAATATAGGGAAAAAGGTAAATAAAAATCTAGATTTAGAATTCTAATAGACATACCACAATTTGTGTTGTATTCTATTCATTTTTGTACTTATAAAAGTGAATAATTTACTTATTCACTTTACTTATTTACTTGTTTGTGATATAGTCAGGATTACAGTAAAAAATTAAAGTCTCATCAGTTTGATGTCTCACAGTAAAATGTCTGTCAAAACACATTTGTCTTTCAACAGCATGAAATCATCCTCTGCTAGTAAGCTGTCTGCTATAAGATGTGCTGCTTTTTAACTTTATATGGGCAGTGCCAAAATCAGTGCTCTGTCAACAACATGGATAATATTAACTTTCAATAGTAATATTAATTTAGCTCTTGTCAGTTGTTAGATGCCTAGCTTTTGGTCTGTTTCAATACATTTTGCAAAGTCTACAGTGAGAACTATCAATTAAAGTAATATGTTTTTAATTAGGCTTCCAAATAACCAAAGTGGCTTAATGCTGTTGCAATTTCTGCAAAGCTATGCAGTTTCCTGAAATCATTATGGATTATCCGGTCAGTTACAGAAATTATTACAATTGTTCTGTCCTTGATCTACAACTGTCATCATTTGAATTCTTTTTTTATATTAAAACACTTATAATGTCGTGCTAAAATGATGTTGGAATGATGAGTGTTTGTGTCATTCTTTTGTGAACATTACCTGTGTATATATGAGTATTGGTAAAAGTGTATGTTAATGTGTGTAAATTTTGTACATGGGGTTACAGTGATTGACTTGCTATGTGTACACATTTCAGAGGACAGCAGCAGATAAAGCTTTAGTGTATATGCGCAGTTCATTGCAGCATTGCCCCTACAGAAAACCAACTGTCCCGAAACATTGCTTAACAAAACTGCATGTGTTAAACTGTTTGAGTCTGTGTGGTCATTGGTGAGTTGTGTGGGTGTGTCCCTTTGAGGAACAAACATAAAAAAAATAATATGGAGTAAACAGGAGAGTATAGCGCTGTTGTGTGTTTATGGCTGACAAAAACAAAGCTGTCATATTTTGTGAAAGTAATAAAGATGTGTTGATAAGTGTCTGTGGATCATTCTATAAAATGGTGTGTAAGTTATTTTTTTAAATAATGTATGCTTTAGTTAGACTCAGGCACTTAAACTTAAACTATTGCTTATTACCTTGGATTTATTATTTTATACCTGAAACCTATTATAAAGATTAAATTACATAAGAAAATTATGATGTAATTTAAGATTAAATTACATCATGAAATCATATGATAAATCATCAGAAATATCATAAATTGTTGTAAAGTAAAAAAAAATACTAATACCACAACATGTCACAGAAATCATTACAATAATTGACCATTGCCATAAAATTTAAGAACATTTTGATTAGATAAAAGAAGAAGAACAGACCTTTAAAATATCTTGGGCAACAAAGTTGTTTATGTTAGCAAATTATATTTCACAAATACATTAAAACATGCCTGACCTAAGCATAAAGTCCTTTTGGGAAATTAAATATTATGTTCACGTTTTATTACAGACTTTATGCAGTTTATACGATGGGTTTTGCCAGGTTTTTAAACGTAATACAATACTGACATCTGTAGGAGGTGTGCATTGTACTAGTGAAAGTGCTACAGTGGCAGAGTTGACCTGCACTTAAATTAATGCTAGTTTAAAAATATACTTGTTTATGTAAAAGTAGCCGACCTTACGCTTATGCTGTGTGCACTGTCAAAAAAGGTTTGATAAGAAATCAAGTAAATGTTAGGCTTCTATCCACTGCTAGTAATACTTTCACAAATACTGTATATGCCTCGTCAAACCATGTCACTAAAGATGCAAAATTGGGAAGGGATTTCACACATCGAAAATGAATTAGGAATGGAGTGATTTACATAAAATTTGGGATGTTTGTGAGTTTGTGTGTTTGGGAAGTATGACTATTGTGAGTCATGATCATAGCACCAGTAACTTGCAACAGAAAGTGTGTCACTTAAAACAAACTTTTCAGTAGTCACCTTATATTTAGCCAAGTAGAATAATGTAGAGACATATGCCTGATGTAAGTTCTAAAAGAATTTAAATGAATGATATCTTAAATACTGTTGCCATGGCATGGGTCAAACTTTAAACTAGGGGTTAAACTATTCAGATGTAATTGAGGTAATAACACGCATGAATGAGATTAAATTTGGTGCACGTTAAGGTGAATGATGCAAAAAGACAAACAAGTGTCTCATGTCTGCAAGCATTGAATCATTTATATCAAACCTGGGAAATATGTTTGGTGTTGGATTGATTGTTGATGGATGGATGTGTTGATGGATGGATGATGGATGGATGTAGCCACAAGGATGTGGGCATATGCATCCGTGGGCATAGCGTCATCAACTGGCAGAGGAAATTGTGTCACTTTCAAAAGACTTACAACATTTTTGTATTCAATGCGTGTGACAGCCATGCACTGTTTTCTGAGAAGCACAAGGTGGCGCTGTAGTGCTTGAGCCATCATTGCTTGCAGCTGTTTTAGGTTGTGGCTTTTGTTGTTGTTTTGACAGTAACATTATCTATAATACTAATGTACATTAAATAGAAATAAATTTGTAGTAGCGTTTTTATTTGGGTCTCTAAAATACATACAATTGGGAACGTTCGGAAAATGTTAGGGATTATTGATAGTGTAAGATATGTCCAGCTATGTCGTAGAAATTGTGTAAATATTAACTTTACCTATAAATCGCGATTACATTGGACTATGAAAAGCAGAGGTCATTTCTGAGGTCAAACATTAAACATAGCTGCTGTCACTTGACAGTGCTTCAGGTGAGGAGGGGCGTAACGCACCAGCAGGTGGAGCTGCGTCATTCAGTGTCAGAGCGCTGCTGATCTTCTGCCAAAGCGATCAGATCGAGCCGCAGAGGGTTTGACCAGGTTGACAGGCAAAGCCTATTAGTAACCGAAAGCTGGGAACCTATGTTATGAGAAGAGGAGCGTATTGCGTTTTGCTAAGACATCATCTTTAGGGACAACGAACAGAATTGTGAAATAAGTGTCGAAAAGTCAGAGCACAGTTTATGGTGGTGGCTTGCTCAGCAGAGTTTAGGGCACGGCAACTGAAGCAGGATGTACCATGAAGATGGCGCAAACTCTCTCAGACCACGATATGGATGTAAGTAGCGCCGCTTAGTTTCATGTAAACGTTTTTGTGCATAAACGCAGTAGTTCACATATATGTATAACTGACAAATAAAAGAACTGTGTTGCCAGCGCGCATGACTATTTAGCAAAGAATAGGGGCAACTTGACGCTCATGATCAATGGCTGGTTGGGTAGTGGTTGGCCATAAAACACAACCAATGTGATATCATTTCTTGATACAGAACAGATATTATGTCGTATTTAGTAGCTCAGCGCTAGACTGTTAATGCTTTGGAACAGCTGAGTATATCTTGGACCTGTCAGAAGTACTTTACTTTGCATCAATAATCCACCATATACTTTTAAAAACACAATGCCTCCCTCTGTACTGGAGAGAGGGATCTTGGTTGTTTCTCTGATCTATCATTGTTGTCCCAGAAAGTTGTTGTATGTAGCCTTGGCATGGGTTCTTATTTCGCGGCCTGCTCAATGGAAGCTCCATAAGTTTTCCCCAGTTAAACATTACCTTTGCCCTTTGAAAAAGCACATGACAGTTGGTTCAGTTAAAATATTTGAGCAATTCTGTTTGAGGAGTTTATCTTGCACGCACATTGTTGCTGATATTTTCTTGTTAGGTATTTTGAAATGTCTTAAAGACATGAGGATGAACCTTCAAAGTGCACGTGTTTCATAACACATTTGAGTTTTCAGGAACCTGCTAGTTTGTTGTGTATCAAAAACTGCTAGCTTGAAACTCAGAATACATCACCGTATCATAAAAAAAGAGACTTTTTTTATAAGTTTGCTTACCTCATGTCACTCAGTTAATGTAATGTGGACTGACATGGACATGGAATTCATCTAAACTAATGAGAGCCACTGGTTGTAGATCCGGACTGGTTATTAATATCTAATGTCTTGTAATAATTTTGTATTTACAAAAAGTCTGTAGGCAGATTTTTCTAGACAGAATTGTGTGACTTCATCTGTAAATCTGACACGTAGTGCATGACAATGTGGTTGAGGCCTCTAACATGTTAATTCAAAATAGAATTAACCAAGTGAGTAAGAGAACAGGAAATGACATTGTAGTTGTGAAATGTGAGTTGAGTTGAAAGTAGAACTGTATTACACCTTATTATGACGTGATATAGTCATAGTGATGTGAAAGATGGCTGCAGTTTACCAACATACACCCCCCTCAGTCCTTTAAAAGTGGTTAATCGTGTTGGCACAATTTACTTTTGTTGCTAAAATATACCAATATTTTTGTCTGAATTCTACTGAATTAACTCTTTTTAATGTGTTTTCATGTACTTTACACTTAATATCATTGACCACTCTTTCTGAAGTTACAATATTTTAAATGCACTGCTAAATTGAGACGGCTATTGTTTCCTTGTTTTCAAAATATTGAGGTTATTGTCTGGGACACATAAATTGATAAGGCTGACCTACGTAATAAAGCCCCACAGAGGTTAACTGGCAAGTCTGAGCCTGTGTGTCAGAGTGAGAAATTTGCAGTGCTGGTTGTAATTACAGAAATGAATCTCATTTACGAAGGCCAGCATGGGATCATGTGTCAGCAAGATTAATTATTACTAGATGGGTGAGGATTGTGAAAACAGTTGATAGTTGTAATCCAGTAGCTATAGCTGTTTTAGTAGCCCCAACTTTAAGTCATTGTAAGTGGCCATTAAACTGGTTTTAAAAAACAAACCTACCCAAAAAATCATGTAAAAGTGGGAAAATAGCTCCGGTCTGCAAGATTTCAGGATGGCCGGTTGTATGTGCCATGTAACCACATCAAGTGTTTATTGCCTTGCAAAACTGTATACTTATTTTATTGTTATGTAATGGTGAGATGTAGTTAGTGTGGTTGACAGTTCAAGTCAGTTTAAGTGTGTCATCTTGACTTGTTAGAAGTAAAATTCTTAGGTTACGTTGAAAAAGGTGCTACCTAACCCCTCACTTCCACCTCTGATTTGAAATTATGACCATCCCCTACAATTTCACCATTTTTGTTATTTTTTTCTGCAGAATTTCCTTATGTTATGAACCAGGTGTTAAGTGTAGTAAATAAAGAAAGCAAGTATGTGGCTGACAGCATCAAAACAGCTTTGCTACAACTTCACTTACCTGAATTTTAGGACTGGAAGTTTGAAATAGAATCCACATATGAAATCCAGTCCTTATTTTACCCAGGACTGGACAGTACTGCGCCAGTCAGATCATGTGATTAGTGAGAAAGTGTTATGTACAGTATGGCTGTATAAGTGAAAAATACACAGTTCTACTTAGTTCTGCTTTTTATTTGATCATAGTATCTGATTGATTTACAAAATGTTTATCATAAACATATCATACAAATAAATGCCAGAAAAAGATTAAATATTATTAATATTAAACTATACACTCCTACTTTTATTAGGAGTATTGCTGCTAGTTTAGTAAATTTTAAAAAATACAGTAAGTAATAAAGAGATGAAGATGGAGGCAGGTAGTAGCACATCAGTATTTGGTTTCATAATTCTTTAAATTAACAGTAAATTAAAAGTGTGTAGCCCTCAGATGCTTGTATATTCTGCTGACAGCAGACTAAGATATGCTGATTATTTGTAAATTTAGTGTCTCACACTGCAAATGTGTGCAAACACACACACTCAAACACACATATTGTTTTGACTGGTGGAACTTACATATAGGGGTTTAGGTGTGGTGTGTGTTTTTCCAGTTAATGGTGCTGTAAGCCAATTCTAACATGGCACAGCAGCTGTGCAAAACACATGAAGTGTATTGCTTGAACAGAAATAATGACAAGAATTAACAACTTTATACACACCATCAAACTGATGATATTTTTGGTAATTGACTTTAAATATAACTGTCACTCAAATGACAAAAAGAACAATGTATCTAGTTCACCAGAGCAAATTAAAAAGCTATAAAGATGGTTTAGTCATGGTTTAGTTGCTTTTATCTCTAAAAGCAAATTCATACAAAAACTTCATAGTACCATGATTAGTACGATGTTTTTCCCATTCAGTTAATTTGCATGCATGCAAATACATGCTCATATCACACTCATAGAAAACACATTTTACTCTGTGTGTACATTTTACTAAGAGTAACATTTTTTGTGACCACATATACATTTGCTTCCATAAATAATTGCAAAATTGAGGGAAACATATAATTGGGTACAAAAATCTGAGACCACAGTCTGAACAAAAATACAGACCCTCAAATACATTTAGTACCTTTTGCCAGATACACACCCCTCTGGCTGCTTTGTTGGTGGAGCTACAGTTAGCTGATTAACTATGGAGGAAAATTTCATTCTCAGCATTCTGAGGCGTTATTTCACCTGTATGCAAAAACTCTGTTCTGTCTGTTGGGTGTTGTGTATTCTCCACCTATTATTTTTCTTTTTTCCCTACAGCCATTGTGGATGATGAGAGGCTGTCGGCAGAAGAAATGGATGAGAGGAGGAGACAGAACATTGCTTACGAATACCTTTGTCATCTAGAAGAAGCCAAACAGTGAGTAATAGTTAATACATATTGTCTTATTGGCTTCCTCATACTAGAGACAAATATCCAGTTCTGGTCAGGGGCCATAACTGTAGACATGGAACTATGGACTGAAATTATATGAAGGGATCCTTTCTGGTCTGTGTTTGTATGATGTAGTAAGAATGGTGAGGACACCCACTCATTTATAAAGATCGCTACACCCCTGCCTGTAAGAATCCTTTATTATAGGTTTTGCATATGATTTTTTTTAATGCAACAGGCAGGCAACACCTGTAACTTCACAGCAGAAAACAAGTGTTTAAGGAAGTTTAAGAAAACAGGCATATTGTCAAAGCACACTTTTAATAACAAATAATAATAATACCAGTTCAGGAGAACATAAACACCATAACAAAACAAGGACTGACAAAGAACAGATTAAAACCAGGGAGTATTTATACACAGAGTAACTAAATTAGAAACAGGTGAAAACAATCAGTAACTAGGGCAACGGAGGAGGAGCTAAAGATAAACCAATTAACAAGATAATGACTAAATTAACAAGGGGGGACAAAGGAAACCAAAACCAGCAGAAAAAAATTGAAGCTAAACAGTGAACATGATCAAGAAGCAATTGTCAAATGTAACGACGTCAGGACTCAAACCTACTTCCATCAGGGGTTGTTTGTGTCAGGGTTTAAAAGCATGTATACCAAGAGTCTGTATCAGGTTTGGCGGTCTTTAGTCAATATAGTTTAAGCATCACTAACGTTTTTAAAATGTTACATGGTACAAACATGGTTTCTTATGCTCATTTCTAAATGCACCATGAAACTAGACTCATTGAAATAAATTGATCTTTCAGAATGCAATATTTAATAAAAATACAGTAGCTTCTCTTACTGTAAATGTGCTGTTTTATTCTCGGGTTATGAGCTTGACGTAATGTGTGCGTTTCCAGTTGTCATGGCTGGGATTCATTTTGCTATCAAGACACAGTGAGCAGTTCAATGCATTCACAGTCATTTGTATCATTGGGAATTTGACCCATATCTGATGAAAGCAGAAAAGAATGTGAGGGAGTATTACGGCATGCATTGTTCTGAGATGAGGTTCAGAGACATTCAGAGTTTGTGCCTTTAACACATAAGATGACTAAATTGTTCAGCTGTAACGTTTTCACATTGAGTAATGAATCCATTGTTATTTATCTTGGACTGGCTGACAGAGTAATCGTGGCCATGATGTTGTTGCAAAGCCTCTGTTCCTGGAATCCTGTCGTGTCAGATCAGCATTATGATGCTGGTTGCTAATTTGTAACTTGGCATCCCTGTGTTACGTTTAGAGTCACCTTTACAGTTTTTAGCAACTTAAAGGTGGAACATTGGTGGTATAGGAAAATTTACTTTATTGTTGTAAAATTTACAGGACTTTGAAATCCAGTTTCTGAGCAAGTGCATAACAGATTAATTTTCAAAACAGTCTCCTTTTACTGTTTTGCATTAGTAAGTTAATAATAATGATTTATAATTACAACTTCATTTGACTTAAATTTCCCTAATGAAAAGCACACAGTAACCTGCATTTCTGTTTTAAACGGAGATGGTGATAGAGAGGCAAATGTTATGGATTGGACATCCTCATGCACATAGACCCCCATTTTTAGTGGTGTAACTGGAAGACTTTGTACCCGCTGACTTAAGCAAACAGAGCATGTGTTGTTTTTGATGGAGGGAATTCAACTTTTCCACCTCTAATTTTGTCATTGTGTGATGTCCTAAAATAAGTTGTTGGTAGTAGTCACAAGGGTTTGTGTAGTACATCAGAAAATAAAAATGAGCAGACCAGAAATCTGATCTTTTTTTTTTAATACCTTTTATATTTCTAAATCTTTTCCTGTAGTGCTTTTGTAACAATATTTAAAATGGAGAGAAAACAGCAATACACCACCTATGTACGTACCACTATACTGCTATGACTTTCTCTCATTTTTCCCTTATCACAAGTTTTCACTAATCCAGGAATCTGAGAATACGGTGTGTTCTTTTTGCAGTTCAGCTATCATATGGTCCCTCAAAGTCATTCACCTTAAAAGCTGTAATGTGTTATTTTGGAATGCACGTTATGTAAATGTTTTTAGTCAACATATTATAAGTTGTTTGCATATGGAAGCTGTTTGTTATGGCTTACTTGTTGAGTTTGAACAGTGCTTTGAATGTTTCTTTCATCCAATAGCCTAACAATCTCAGGAAAGAGTACCACAGGGGTGTAAGCAGTCACATCTCACCCAGATGGTGTAACAGCAGTTTGTATTGTTGGTACAGTGCAGCGGCGCTGGAGAGTTTGGAAATAAATGAAATAAAGTGAAATATACATAATATACACAATGAAATAAAGTGAAATATACATAATATAATTTGTAATGTTTCTGTTTTACTGCATGATAAACAAATGCGGGGCTGGGCAGTATGAGAGTAATATATACCCACAACACAAAATAAAATGACATATATATATATAAACAGCTTTCAAAAGTTTGGAAACAGTTTTGGAATTTTGTTGTTTTCTACAGTTTTCACTGCAGAAAATTCTACACATATACTTGTGTCTGAATAAACTATATGGAATAACAGTACATATATATATAAATACTTACAGTTACAAAATTATAACATTTCATGTACTAGTTTTATGTAATTTAGAAGCACTCTAGAATATCCATTTATATTGACACAGAGCGGGTTGGGTGGGAGGTTGGAGAATTGCTGACACATGTCTGGGCAGAATGTTTGTCTTGCCATTGTCATTTTATCTGTGTTGACTTTAATTAAATCAACCTAAAGAGGTGGATGGACATTCGAGGAATGTAGACTTTTGGCCTATGTGAAAGAAAGCATCAGGTATTAGAAACAGCTAGACGCATAAGAAACAATTCCCCCACCTACATTGTGCTGTAGCACAGAACAAATTGGACCTACAACTTAAAAAATGGGGATCTGATCAACAATAAACTGTATTGGTCTAGGAATCAACTCTGTGAGATTAGCTTCACAACTGAAGAGTCAATGATTAACCAAAACTTGCATACAGCAGCATAGGATTGCCTTTTTAACTGACTTGAGCATAGTTTATCTTTATTCAGTGTACTGGCTTGATGTGTTTTACCTAACCTGACCTGTTAATTCTACATTCACTTTTAGCATTAAGCAAACACACTTTTATCTAAAGCAACTTACAAATGAGGAAAGGTTTAAGGTTTAACATTTTGCCTTGACTATGCAACAATAAGCACACTCTTATTTTAAAGCTGACTTTGCCCTTAAATAGTAATTAAGAAACCATTATTAAACTAATTTTTCGATCCCAGTGAATGCAAGTACTAATATAAAAATGTATACCTTGAATTCACTGTAAGTCACTTTGTATAGAAGTGTAAATTTTGTATAGAAGTGTAAATTTCTATACAAGGAACATGTCAAAAATGACTCCTTTATTCAAGTGTTCTGTTGGGTACTAGAACTAGTTGAGTAGATGCTGACTTTAGTCACCTTGACTATATTAAACTGGTCATGCTGGAACAGCCAATATTTACCCAATATGACCTTATACTCTTTGGCTGCATGCTATAATGACGTATGCCGGTGGACAGTACAAGGTCATTGAAGGATTTTGTTTTTTACTTTGGCTGGTTGCTATGGAGAATGTTTCTGTTTTGATAAGGGGTCAGGGCTTGGCTAGTTAGCATGCTTTAGTAAAACCCCTGCTGGTAGAATCTCTAACTACATGTTTGGGTTTGAGACTGCTGTTATCCAATCAGTGTTGTCATGACATAATTATTTATTATATTTTTATATATTTTAAATCATATAACATTTACAGTAATTTGCTCAATATGTGTAGCTATACACAGAACTAAAGGTAAAGGTAGAATATTTCAAATTGTGCATTTCAGTTTGGTCCTGCACCAGCCAAAATGAATGGTAATGTTAATGAATGTCTATAAGGTATTATAGACATTTTTGGGTTTTGTGAGGAAATGAGATATTACACACAGGTTTTGATCCTCTTAGTTTCACACATTTTGGGGGGAACTGAGAGTTTTCTTTTTTTGAGTATGGTTGAGAAACATGTGACAGTGCTCATCTCACAGGGTAATCTGTGACCCTTTGTTTTGTTGTGAGATCTCAAAAGCTGGATTTTAGTAAGACCACAGTTTGTATTTATCTCTAATTTTACAAATTCTTTCATACAATCTCAGGAACCCTTGAACTATGGTCTCATATTTGACACATTTTATCTTAATTGAACTTTTAAAAAAATGCAGCAATTAAGATAATTTATTCTCTAAATTGTTTTAACAACACTTAAATTATAATGCTAAGAGTTTGAATGAACTTAAATTTCTCACACTGAACCAAACATAATAGAGTTAACCAAATGGGGAAAGTGCATTGATCACTATGTCCACAGACAATTGTCAATCTCTGAGCACTAATGATTATTTGGGGGAGGGACTCTAAAGAGTGTTGCATACATATGTACAGCAGCTGAAATAACCTGGTAATGTTATACCTTTGTGCTTTCATACACAATTTGAGCTTCAAAAACATGAACTTCCTGAACTTGTTTACCTGAAGAATTCTCAGTGCTGAAGTCTATTTAGTAGACGGCATGTTAGAGAGTGCTACTAATGTTTTAAAGTGTCAATTTTGTACTGTAATGAAGGCCCTGCCAGTTGTAACAAATCAACCTGTTATGTTTAAATATGCTTTTCTGGTATGGGCAGCTGAAATTTTGATATTTTGATTTCAGATGGATGGAAGCTTGTCTGGAGGAGCAGCTGCCTCCAACCACAGAACTAGAGGACGGTTTGCGGAATGGGGTCTACCTCGGCAAACTGGCCAAATTCTTTGCCCCCCAGTTGGTATCAGAGAAGAAGATTTATGACAGGGACCAGTCTCGTTATAAGGTACTGATTTCTGATAAAGATTTACATCTCAGCGATGCAATATCAGGATGTGACTTCATATTGTACCTATCACATAGGGCTGGGTGCTAAAATAGTACTGGCATTTATTGACAGTATAGCTTTATCCATAACAGTAGAAATACTCCTCATTTGCCACCTGCTCACCAGGACACTTCTAAGAACC